>JAAGAY010144251.1:9703-48354 GCA_011801015.1 Ardeotis arabs
AAAAAAAAAAAAAAAAAAAAAAAAAAAAGAGCACATTGACCAAAAAATGGTGTTATGGTCAAGATTTCTCTTATTTGACAGCTGTTAAAATGCTCATGGTTGCCTTTTCTTGCAAAATTGTTACTGGATCTGAGGTTTGGTTTTTTTTTGGCGGGGGGGGTGGTGTATCTCATTATTACAATACTCAGACTTACTCTCCTTTAGTCTCCTTTTTAAGTTCAGAAACAATTGCTTTCTCTGGGAGTTTTCACCACAGCACTTGTCACTCACTCTGTACCTCCTTTTGAATTCAGCTTTGAGTGTTGATACATTTATTTTGATTCTTTGATGTCCTCCACTATTCAAGTACTCTCTGAATAGCTAGATCGCATGTGCGAATCCTTAGTATGTTCACAATACAGATGAAACTCTTAAAATTCGTCTAAGGACTGTTTTTATCTTACCTACTGTTCTCTTCATACTTGGCTAAGGAATGTGTCTCTTGTGACTGAGCCACACTGGTGTACCTACACTGCTAAGAGATAAGGGAGAGAACAAGTTCAAGTACTGGATCTTGCTATTTGTTTGGTAGCTTTTATTCTGGCCTTGTTCTGGACCTCTCCAGCTACTCCAGAGGGGCTTAATCCCAAAGCAATACAGATATGAGGCAGTTCTTGGCAGCCCAGCTGTAGCCATTGGTCTAGTGCGTCCCTCCTTGCTCACAGACGGGCACCCAGCACTGCTCCTGAAGACTAACACAAGACTGATCAGCCTGTTCCACAAAGATGCTGATCATGACTAAGTTTATAAGTTTACCTCAAGACCCTCCTTTCTTACTATATGCATTTTTTTTTTCTCCTGCATGTCTTCTTTTTATCATCAGGGAAGTAATTAGAGCTATAATGCATAGAAAATGAGTGAGAGAAGATTACAAAGAGTTCTTTCTCCCTGCTGTTTTCTTTTATTCTTTTCATCTATTTCATCTAATTCCTGTTGTCCTCCAGGCATCTCTGAATTGTTTAGAGGTGTAATTAATGATGAAAATCCTTCCAGTTGTTACATGCATGTGGTCATGCAGACACACTTCAGTACTCTTCAAAGGAAGAAGTCTGATACAAATGTGTACATACACACACACACAAAAAAAAGATATTTGACTAGCCTTTCTACTATCTGGTAACGACACAGGTTTTTGTTTTTTTTTTTAAACCCTTTTAGTATTTAACAGCGATTCAAATGCATGCAACAGAACCCACCATACAGCAGTCCTAAGAATGTGACACAAAATAGCTGGATAAAGTGGCAATCAGAAGAGGAAATTAGTTTTTTCCAAGCAGGAGAAATGTTACAACCCAGCATACCTTAAGGGCAGATTGCTCACCCACATTGTATCCTTTAGGACTGTTTTGTGTTTTGGTTTCCTAAAAGGGGGTTTCCATATGGAAATTCAGTGAAGAGCAAAGCAAAACTAGCCAAGTGCATAGCATGGGGTTTATGAAATTACACCGTTTGAATGAATAAAAAAAATATATACTATCTTAAATGGAGGTCAGATATGTGAAGTCTTGTGTTTCTTAGACTAGAAAGATAAAATGAGTGTAGCATATTCTACATGTATGTTTACAAATATGGCTGGATCAAAATTATCTACTAAGTTCAAGTATCTTAATAGAAGAAATAGTTATTCTGATAAAAGATTGGTACTGCTTATGTGTGTACTCATTACTAGAATTTTATGTTTTCAGTTGACATTATTCTGTCCATTTTTCACATGTTTACGTAATATGCACAATAAAAAGTCTAGGAGATTCTGGAAATGGGATAAGACGTTACTTCCCTAGATAACCTGATACAAAAATTACTTCTTATCCCCTCATCCGTTAAAATGAGGCACTGGGACCAGCTGAGACAGGTTGATGAGTGTTTAGCTGCAGGGAACTCTGATTTCCTGGGACAGGTCCACTGCAAGAAACGTCTCAAGCTATTTTTCAAGCTATAGAATCAATAGCCTGATGGCTTGGCAGGGGGCTTTAGAACGGCAGGGATGGGCCTTAGAGGTCTCCCTGGCTTTAGGAGCCTTATGACCCACTGCATGGGGCAGTCACCGTTGTCTTTTGACCTAGAGACCCTGACATCTGTAGACTTGGTAGCCTGTCACAGTAGACTTTATGAGGCAGATTTATGCTTAAATAGTGTGCTTGTGAGTACTTTATGTTTCCACTTCTGTAATTGGCAGGATTCCTTTTTCATACAAAAAAAAAAAAAAATTCAAAGTAATTGACATTAACTAACCAAATCTCTTTACCAAGTGCCTCCCAAATATAGTATCTGAATATGCAGGGATTTAGCAAAGCTTTCAGTGTTAACATCGACAAAATTCTACTACTGAACCTGCTACCAGGACCAGCTGTCAGCTCTCTGCCTTTGGAGTCATAGTTGTTTCAGAGCACACAATGTGCAACAGAGTATGCCTTTCCTGTTCCTCCAAGGAGGCAATAACCAAATCTAGTGACATTATTCTGATTCTCAGATAGACATATACATAGAAAGATTTTTTTTTTCTGGATTTAGGTGTTAACTGCATGTTTATGTATGCATGTTTGTGTATGCATGTGTGTGTGTTTGAGTATACACATGTAATGAAAATTCTTACAGTGTGTAGGGCTTTTGCTACTCATAGTGCTGAGGCCTGTGATTTTAGCAAATATATATAATTGATTTCCTCTTAGCTAATATACTGGGAATGAATTCCCTCAAAAGGCCAGACACACTACATTGATTAGCTTAGTGAAATCATACATATAGAATGGGAAAGAAAAATAACACCCCAAAAGTGTACATTTTAAAGTAAATCAAGTCATCAGCTACTTCCAGATATCTAATAGTCTCCAGGGAAATTCCCACAATATGGTCCTTATTGCTTAATCACTTATTGTTGGTAAAACAGTATTTATAGCTTTGTTATGATTAAGTGTATGATTAACCCATAAAGGTTTCAAGTACACAGGGCTGCATCCATGACTGATATAAATTGACATTTTTTCCTTCGATATAAGAGACTTACTATGGACAGGATAACCTTAAGAAGTGCTGAAAATAGTTGGTTATTGCACTTAGAAGTCAAGGTGAAAATATTTCAAGAAGGAGATGGGAAATTCCTCTTCTCCTTCTTTGAATTTGCACCAGCAGGACACAGGAGCTGCTGAGTCCAGAGGGGAAAAGAGTTGGTAGGAAAAGAAGCTCAGAACAGGACTACTGATTAGGATGAATTTGAAGTAGATCAGTTGATGTTATTCTATAGAGATGTGGAATTTACCCTTAAAAAGTAGGAGAAAGGTTGTCCTAACTGGAGCGATTAAAGAAGATACAGACTCATTTTTTTTAGCTTCCGATACATGAAGCAGTTTGTACCCTAACAATATCTAGCAGCTCTGTGCTACTGAAGTCAGTCAGGTTTGTGGTTTGGGTTTTTATTTTTTTTAGTGATTCTCATTGCACTATGATACTGGCCCAATATGTTGTAACATGGAAAAATAATCTAAAAAAAACCAAACCAACTATTTGTTACTGAAAGCTTGTGTAAAATATGGGAAGAGGACAAGCTGTGTACTTCTGTTACTTAATATATGGGACTGGAACTGATTAACTGTGCAATGAAAAACCTATGGTAGCATTTCTTAATGTTTTCCTTTGTCTCACAAAAGTGTATGTTGGAAGTAGGTGATTCTGTTTATCTCTGTTAGTACTGCAAAATGCGGAGTGGTACCTTCTGAAGTTCTGAATGGCTGAAAAGGGACATCTGTGAAGCCTTAGATGGCCATCAGTGTAAACTCTCCCTTTTGTATCTTATGTTTCTAACTCCCATCTGCACAAAATTACCGTTATAACTCTTTATGTAGCCATTTATTATTCTTAGTCGTTGTTTGGCCAGGACTCATCAGTTACTTTTAGGATTTATATAGTGTCACTGCTGGCAGTGGTTAAACTCTATTAGTAAGAGGCAGAAAATCTTCATGTGGCTTTGTGCATTTCTTTTCATTCTTTTTTTTTCTGGCCATGAACGAAGTTCAGTTTTGAATATGCATAAATGTCCACAAACCTTGCTGAAAAGCAATATTTCAAAAGAATTTGTTCTGGTGCAAAAATCACAGCTGATTTCCATTTAGATTCAAGGATGTTTGCACAGAGCTACATTCTACCATGGCACTGAAGTTTCAAGAGTTTTAATTTGATTCTGCACTATTTCCACTTCTATTTTAGAAACCATACACAATCATTTAGGAGTCCTTTCTTTCCCTTTCCCTCCCTCTCACACTGAGGTCAAGATTCTGAATCTACCAGCAGTACCAGGATTGTGAAATGTAAGTTCTTTCTATGAAATATCTTATAGGAACAAAATTTACAAAATTGTCTATGGCAGCTGGGAAGGAAAGGGCCACCATTCTACTACCTGTTCCACCACACTGACCTAAGCATTAAGCTGGAAATATGTAGAATAGAAGTGTCTGCTTCCATGAGTTGAAATGATGTGAACATGAATTTAGGAACATTGACTGGGTCTCTCTAGCAAAAATAAGCCCCTGAATTTACCAATTGCTGAATCTATTATCTGGCAGAAAAAAAAATAGGTAGCTAATGCTAACCTGCAATTTGCTCCTTGACAAACAGAGTTAGGTAAATAATAAGTGAATATTAAGTGCTCTTAAAAGTCCTGCATTATCTGTTTGTGGTTATGACCATTTAGGTTGGCCTCATGGGATCAGGTCCTCTATCTTCACGCAAGAGGGCTAACTTCAATATTGTGACTGTAGAATTATTTCATAATGGACAGCGATTACAATACAACTGAAAAAAAAATAGACAAGTCTTTGTGAAGGTTTGTTATGTTTTAAATAATTGTTGTCTTGCAGCCAATTGTTATTTGCCAAAGTGACCACGTGTATCACAAACTTTTTTTTTTGTTTGTTTTAATAAAAATAAAACTGTAACTCTCATGAAGTCTCTGGCAAAGAGAAAAGAACCTTGAGTACTCAATATATGTAATGCTAAGCTTTTCAATTTATCTTTGTTCTTCTACATGGCAGTCTTAACAAAGGATGGTGTAATTGACATAAAACAAAATAGAGGTCAATGTGCAATTTTTTGAAGAAAGGTTTCTAGGTGACAATGGCTCATCTGTTATTCTCTGCTAGTTTCATAAGGACTTATTATGATTTAACTGTACTTGAAGGTTTAAAGCTTCAACTACTATAATTGGTCATAACTGGATGGGTCAGTTGTTTAATTAATTCCAACCTTCCAATACCTTTTGTTCTTATTTTTCTTTCTGACAGTGTAATTATTAGTTACACTATAGATGAGTATGAATGGTTATGTCAACATATTTCAGTTGTAATGAGAAAAATATATAGGGGTATAATAAAGATAATGTGACTTCAGCTGTACTTTGTGAGCATGTCTCTTGATTTATGCTGTTTTTAAAACAGCAGCGATAACATTCTTGGAAGTAAACATAGTGAGGTATTGTTACACTCAATGTCACTCTGAAGACATATTCCAGTTGGCCGGAGCTTGTGGCTGCAGCTGTCTCTACTTCATTACACCACTTCCAGCACCTGCAGCTTTAGGAAATAACTAAGATTTTCAGCTGACATCTTCTAGGCATTTATTTATGCTGTAACATAAAATGATTTAATCTGTATGCTAGAGAGAAGTGTTCTTTTCTTAAGGGCAGCAACTGATGAGATGAAAATGTGCTCTTATAATCAAAACCAATCACTTGTATCACCTTACACAGGAGAAAAAAAAAAAAAGAGTTCAAACTAATGTTAATCTAACAAGCAGAAAAAGATAATGAAGTTCTTATATTTATACAACCATTCTAGTTTATTCTTCCCTTTCCATCTTTTGAGGGATTGTTAGGAGTCTCCAACGTTGTAAGCTATTACATATTGCACTGCTGCTTGTATTTAAACACAAGACAATAGATCAGAAGTATTGGCACTGTCATATTTTAATTAAAGGTCTGCTTTCCTTTGTCATGTAAATTCTTCTTTAAAGAAACACACTTTTCTGATCCTTCATAAATATAGCATTAAGAAAGATTCCTCACTGCTTACATAAGTATATTCTCAGCTTTAAAAACATCAGTAGTTCTACTGCTATCTGTGTCACGCTTAAAATCAATCCAAGTGTAAGAGGTATTTGGGAGGGAGGTGCCTAGAGACATTAGAGTGCTCTACAGACTTTGTAGCTACAATGAAATGAGATTCATCAGAGAATTAAGCTTTATTATATTAAATATTTAATAAATATTTTAGTAACTTTAGCAAGCATTCTAAGTCACTTTAGTTCTCTACACTTTAATATAATATTTGATCTTAAAAAAAAAAATTATCAGAATTCCTCTGCTCTGGATTACTACAGCACAGGGATGAACCAATTGCCCCCTGTCGATTTACTCTTCTCAAGGATCCCCTGACTATAGGTGTTTCATATTAAGTCTACTATTACCTGGCAAAGTATTACAAAATTATTCTAATGAAGAACAAGATGTAACATCTGGATATTAGAAGAGATATTTTCCTTATACTGTCTTCAGCTGTGGAGTGCTAATATCCATTTTTGGGCAAGTTTAATTCTCCTTGGTTTGATTAAAAAAATTTTCCCTACCAAACAGTCTGCTGGATTTTATGCAAAAATCAATCAATGTCATAAATGTGCCAGATACTTTTTACGTCTACTTCAGAGATGTGAGTAAAAGCTTAGGAAAAGATGCAAAAAAAAAAAAAAAAAGAAAAAAAGAAGAAAAATGACAAATGACAACCTCTAATAATTTTCAAATTGTATTAATTGAAAATAGCATATGATACTTTGCTTTGTTTAAATAAATGCACAGAACCACTGGAGAAAAAATTGCCTGATTGAAGCTTTGAGTGAAATTATGTAAAATACATGTAGTGATATTTGCAAACATTAAATGTCAACCTATGTTTCCTTTGAAACTTGAATTTTTAAAATTCTGAATTGGCAATTCATTTCAATTATTTAAGGAAAAAACCCCATAGCTACCTTGATCCCCTTTTGGCATTAGCCCTTCTTGAAACAGGATGTTGTACTAGATGACCTTCAGGGATTCTTTCCAACCAGGATTTCTAGGATTCCACAAGACTAACATCTTCATATCTAGCTGTATAAAATATAAAAATATAAGAGAATTCTAGATTAAAACTGAAGAAAAATATAAGAAAGGTGTAGAAATGTCTCTTCAAAAGCTTGGTGTCTATTCCAGATTTCCTGTATATACTAACAGAGTTTATTTATGAGGTGTATAGATGTTCTCAAAAGAAAATGATTCCTGGAAATAATTATATATTTTGATGTCTTTGTGATACCACAGATTTTCTGTGTGCTTAGAGTGAAAAAATGGCTGTGGTATCTCAGATACTGCTTTGCAAAAGCTGTAGGTAATCTTCTACTGATTCATAAACAATTATAAGTGATCAGAATTATTATTGTGATATGTATTTTTGGGGGGTATATTTCCTGGAAGGCATGCAGGTGTGTGATATTGGTTTCTGCTACAGGAACTGAGCGGTATGAAAATGGAAGTGTTATATAGCATTTGGCCAGAACATGTCATGTGTTAATTACTAGCTTCTGTGAGCTTCAGCAGAATGAAGGTTGGAAGCAATTTTCTGAAAAGCATATAAACACGGAGGAAGGAGATGCATGTATTTCAGTTCAACCACATTTCAGTTGTGGTTGAAGATATTAAAATTGAATGAATGTTTTTACTAAGCAGAGTTATAACAAGAAAGGTAGTATGAAGATCTATATTACAGTACATGATGTGGATTCTGAAAATGATGCAGCAATGGTGTAGCAATTTAGAAGCTTAAAGGATTATTTTTTGTAAAGGTAGACTATGGAATTTGGTAAGCGGTAGACTGAATATTTACTGCAGGATCTCGGAGAACCCTTTCAATTTTCAAATACTTGTATATTAAAGGTTTAAATTCTGTGTTAACATCCAATTTTCTATTATTTTTTTAATAATTACAAATTCTTTAAAGTTCCTTTGAAAACATTAACAACTCTACTATCCATTCTACTTAAACTTTTACTTGTATTTTCATTAATTTAAAAGAGAAAGGCAATTTATTTAATTTTACTCCTATTATCCTTAAAATAGTCATATTGTTCTGTATAAAACATCTCAAAGCTAATATCTAACTCCTGTAGGATAAGCATCCAGGTGCAGGATGTCTGAATTCAGTGAATTCATCACAGACCTTGCGATATCTACTATTTATCTTATAGCTCTTCCTCTAAGAATAAAAGAAGACAGAAGGTGAGGGCTGCAAGGACCATAAGGCCTCTCTCTCTCTGCCCCTCACTTCTGCTTCTTCATTTCTTCCTTTTTTTTCTTTGAGTTTTTCCCCTTCTTAAATACATTGTCCCAGGGCTGTTATCACTGAACATTCTGTCACCAATTGGCTTGGCACTGGCCAACAGTGGGTCCACCCTAGACCTGGCCGAGTCCACCAGACAAAAGGGGAAACTTCTAGCAGCTTCTTGCAGAAGCTGCCACTGTAGACCCCCACTCCCCGCCACCTCCATTAGACGAAACCAAAACACTGAGTTAGATTAACAAAATTAGAATGTAGATATGCCCTCAAAGACAATACAAATTTTAAAAAGAGATTGATGATGTAATGCACATCACGTGTACCCTCTTTAAATAGATTTTTGTCCTTTTTTCTAAGCAACAGTCTGTGAACAGTCTAATGGAAAAAAAACCTCAACAATTTTACCAAATTTACTTTGAAATCAGTTTTGTAATTAGTATTTATAAGTGCAGGTTTTTTTGTAAGATTTTAAAGATAACAACAAGAAGGAAGAGAAATTTCAAGTAATCATTGCAGATTATGATTACTTTTTGAACAGTGGAAACACTATCAAATATTTGGAAGTTTAACTACACAGAGGTTAGAGAATAACAGGAAGTACAGACATGCTGTTGAAAAGGGTCTGTGGGTTATAACAGATCAGAAGCTGAAAATGATCAACAAAATTAGTTTACTGCAGAGATTATATACATGCAAGGCAAACATTGTAATGAAACACATAAACATTGTATGCGTTGTTTAAGTGACATATGAAGTAGTTAAAGTCTGTTTGACTTTGGTTAGGCCTCAGATGTAATATTATGTCCAGTTTTGGGCTTTGTGCTTCAAGAAGGATACCAACTAGTTGGATTGAGTCCAAAAGAAAATAACAAGAATGGTTACAGGTCTAGAAAATATAACCTCTGAAGAAAAATGGAAGGAAATAGACTTGTTTAGTCTAGAGCTGAGGAGACTGAAGTGAGCTATGAAGCAGGCTAAAGAGGTAAAAATAGGAGGTGGGAATAAACAGTTTTTCATGTCCAGAATGAATAGCAGCAACGTAAAAGAGAATTAAGTGAAGCTAAGTCTAAACATTACTAAAATTTTTCTTGAAGCAAGACTAGTTGAAGCAAAATTTTCTAGAAGCAAGACACAGTAGTTACACTACTATGTAATAGACTGTGAAAGTCTTAAGCAATGCCCCCTTATGTGGAAGCAAATAGTAAAACCTCTTGGTGGAATTATACAGATATACTGTATCTTTGAATCAGGAAATGGATAGCATTAACTCCTTGTGATCCTTTCCTGCCCCATTGTTTATAGTATTAGGATTACTTATTTCGCATTCTTTTTATTAGATACGATGTGGGAGATATTGTAAACAATAAATGTTAAATTATGTGATAAAAACTCATTTGCATGCTCAGAAAGGAGCACAGAGAAACAATGGCAGGTGAGGAACCTCAGGCCAATCCCAGGAGCCAGCAGCCCATCAGAGGAGTACAGAGGCCCAAAGTAACATGGAAACTCAAATTAAAGACTCAAAGGAAGTGATACACTGTCTGGTTACTTCACAGAGCTGTCCCAGGAGAGCCTGATGCGAAACCTCTCAAGATGAGTCAATGGCAGAGCACATTTTGGACTGAGGAGGTTGCTCCCTGGGGTGTGGGACACATTATGGCATGCAGGGGAAGAGCATTTTGAGTTACACAGGACTTTCCATAAGATGTTTAGAAGACAAATTAAAGGTGGGGAAAAGGATGGTTTTAGCTGGTTTGGGGAGGAAAAACTGTGAGAAAATCCAAGAGTAAAGAGCCAAAATGGGTGAATCTTGCGTAAACAGTTGCTGGTGACTTGCCTGTGGCTGATCAGTGCAGTCTGTGCTATCTTCTTATTAAATCCCTTTCTAGATCTTTTCCTGCGTGAGGGCTCTGTATTTGGCATGTGCACATGTGTGTATGAGGATCTGGGTGCAGCAACTGGAGTCAGACCATGGGCTGGAGGGTCCACGCACATGAGTGCAGCAACTGGAAAGACTGGACTTAGGGAAACCAAATGGCAGTAAGTAGAGTGGGACCATGAGTCATGGGGGCCCATGTCTCTGTGCTACCAACAAGTGGAATAAACGTGGGTGTCTGGGTGCATGATCACTAGTGAAGATCAAGCTAGACTAGCCAGTGAGTAGGTGAAGTGGCTTGAGAGTCAGTGTGTGCATCTCAAAAGTCAAGACTGTAAGAGCAGGCTGTTGGGGACCATAATTCCCAGACAGCTCTCTGTGGGTGTGGGGGTGTGTGGTCTGTACAAGCAACTGGTGTGAGGCTGTGAACTCAGGGGCTTATATGTCTGAGTATCAGCAAATGGAGAGACTGGGGTACAGGGGCAGCTTCCAGGCAGAGGGAGTGAGCATAGCTGCTGCAGGGATCCACCTTACATATATATATGTATACACACACACATATATATATATTTTTTTTTTTTTCTTACTTTTGGACCTTCATCCTGGTCAGTCAGAGAGGGGAGCACGATGAGGCTGTTGATGCTCTGTATGTTCATGTGAGTGCTAAGTATGCCTGTGATCTGTGTGACTGGCCATGTATTTATGTATATGTGATGTGCATGTCTGCTTTGTGTGCATGTGTTTACAAGGAATGCATTACCAATCTTGCTATGGATTGGAGCCAGGGGCATGGAGATGTGGTATCCTCTCTTCATCAGGCGACTGCATTTGACCCCAGCCACCAACAATCTGATTTCAGTTTACAGAGCTCAAACTGTGCTTCTGTTACTTGGTTACATGTGCTTTCTTGTCGACTGTGTTGATTAATAACAAATATATCTTCACTATATTAAGTTTTCTAAATATCTGAGTAAACGCCAGTGCTTCTTTCCTGTCTGGCTATCTCTAGCACATTTGTTATTCACACATTCCCTGTTACAACTTATTGACAACAGTGACCTTCTGTAGAGCTCCCTGCAAGGATGCTGACAATTCAGACTTCTATTGCCTTCAGCACGTGCTGTTACACAGTCTCAACTTTATAAGTGCTTTGAGATTGTTGTGGGAACACTAGCCACAGAAGAAAACTGACACAACTCTTCTACAGGTTTGATTCTAGAAAAAGGGTATGCCAGTTATGCAAGTTAAGACGGACTTACTAACTTTTTGGATAAAATTTGTAACCTTGTCCCAGTTTCCTTACAGCTGTTGATCACATTTTTGATTTGTTGTCCTGGAAAATATTTAAGATTATTGTCAGAGTGAAAATTTCGGAATTACAGGTCAGCCCTTTAGTTTACCTCTCCATCTGTCAAAGCATTCATTTCCTCAGAAGTCAGTTTATGTGTTTCTTTTGTGAATGTTTCTTCTATTGTTCTGTATTTGGGAGTTCCTCACACCCTGAAGTTAAGATTTTTTAAGAAAAAAAAAAGTCGAACCAGCTGCTTTTTATAAGTTTTAGTTTGGTCACTGCTGCAAAATGTTTCCACCTGCATAAATGATCATTAACATATGGCTGATTTTGTATACAATGTCTGATGGAGAAATGATATGGTTTTTGTTAATAAACCACAACGGATAGACCAATTCACACCAGGTCCCTTTAGTTCTGTTTCTAACACTGGTCAATAGCATTTAATGTAGGCTTAATACATGACTGTCCCAGAATATTTATCCAGATAGCAGCAATTTGTGTCTCATGGATGCTCAATGCCGAAAGTTGTGCCTTTGCATTTAGAATCATAGAATCATTTAAACAGCCCATGTCAGATTTTAATCCTCTGAATTTGCCTAGCCATTTTCAAGGTAAGTGAATCTTCGCCATCTACCACGTCCTAGACCAGAGTGGTTCCTCAGTCTTACCGTGAGCTGTGTGAAAAAATACATCCTTCTCTTTGCCTTGAAAATCACCTTCCAGTTTCATTTAATGCCCTTTACTGCTTGTACGGACGTGACAGTAAAACAACCCTTTCCTATTCACCCTCTCCATGTCACTCATGACTCTATAGGACTTGACTTTACCCCTTCTCAGTCACCTCTTCCCTTGACTAAGTGGCGTAGTCACACTTTCCTCATATGAAAGCTATTCCATTCTTCAGATTATCCTTATTGTCTTTGTTGTCCCTTTCTAATTTTGTTATATCTTTTGTGAGATGAGGTAAATGCAGCTGCATGAGCAGCAGGATGGTGGTATACCATGGACTTACCTACAGTGGATTCCACCTATGCAGAAACAGTGCATAATATAACTCTGTTCCACAACATAATTTTAATAATTTCAATGAGAATCTTTAAATCATACTAAGTTTGTTTCATCATAGGTGCATACTCTGAAACAAAGAAATAATATAGAAATTTTTTTTTCCTTGAGTAAGTGATACCTGGTTGGTAGGAGTCTGACTTTTTTTCACTGAAGTGGAGTGGATATTCGTGGTGCTCTACATTTCTGAAGTATTGCATTTTGGTCAAAACCAAAACTACATCAGCACAAAGACCTGACAGTTGGAGACTCTCCTCTCACTCCCTTTGCCTTCAGGGGTTTACTTACATTTTCCTGTTATAAACACATTTCTGTAGACTGAATACTTTGACATGGAAGGAAAGCATAACTTTACATCAGACATACTTTTCCTATGCTTTGAAGATAAAAAGTGCTGCATATGTGTGTATTCTTATTTATAGTTTATCTCGGTTGTTTGCTTCAAACCCCTTCGGTCCGTTCCCTCACAGTCACTTCACTTCAGCCTCACTTTAGTGGCCACCCATATATCTCTTCCTCTTCTCTTATCCCTCTTCCACTGCTTCCACCACCTGCTTTGTCCCTCTCCACATCTTCCAGCAATATCAACAGTCAACAAAGAAAAAGCAAATGAAAAAGAAAATAACTAATATGACAGCTGCAAAACATTAATGAACTTTCTGTCTTTTATGTTATTTCTCTTGCCTCTTACCCATTAGTTTGTCTTATCTATTTATAAATTGTTTAGGGTAAAGACTATACATTATTTTTTTGCCAGCAAGGTTAGTCCCGTCTTTGGAGTGCAGTGCCTAAGCTTTTCTGCAACACAGGGTGTGACCGTATTGATGCTCTGACTGACACGAAAAACAAAGTTGTATTTTAATTGACTGAAGATCTTGCTTTGCGTAACAGAGAAATAGCTATTAATCGATTCCTGAACTCACTGATATAGCTATAGTTCTTTTTCTTACTGAAGTCTACTGCCTACTTCAGCAGGTTTTGTAACAGACTTGGTAAGACCTTAATACAAATATGGTCATGTGCTAAGCTTTAACAAAGGGCTGTTTCATCACATTTCCTGCATTCAGTTCACACCTCGTAAATAGTCATTACTATAGCATTCAAGGTTTCATCTTGATATTATTCTAGTCTGCTGAAGATGTTGCTGACACTCACAGAGTGTATAGAAAGGTAAGTGAGAATCTCTGCAAATGGAATGTCAATTCCTATTTTCATGCTCACTTTCTCTAAGTCATTTAGTGCAATTCCAAGTGTCAATATAAATGTCTGGAGTAGTCTCTGTATCTGCAGTGTCTGGGGTTAAAAAATGGAAGTTTTTCCAGAAAGTTTAAGGGATTTGGGACAGGTAAATGACTTAGAAATCAGGACTTCCTTATTCAACAGAAGCTTTTTGCCCTGTAATACAGTTGTGTGGACTGGCAGCCCCACCCAGACAGTAAGTACGTGTGCCCTCCTCACAGAAACATATTCACTCTGACCTGTTCTGTCTGACCTCTAGAAATTTGTGCATGTGAAGGCATATCTTCCTGTAGATATCTCACTGAAATAGGAATGTGATCAGGGTTACTCATCCAGATCATATAATGGATCAAAATAGTCTGAACATGATACAAAATCTCTTGTTTGTTTCCCTCCATCATAAACTTCTACACTTTGTACTGCTAATACATAAATACATACATACACATACAACCAGAGAATCACAGAATCATTAGGGCTGGAAGGGACATTTAAGGGTCATGCAGTCCAACCCCCCTGCAAGAAGCAGGGACATCTTCCACTAGATCAGGTTGCTCAGAGCCCTGTGCAACCTGGCCTTGAATGTTTCCAGGGATGAGGCATCCACCACCTCTCTGGGCAACCTGTTCCAGTATTCCACCATCATCATTGTAAAAAACTTTTTTCCTTATATCAAGTCTGAATCTGCCTCCCACTATTTTAAAACCATTACCCCTCATCCTATCACAACAAGCCCTGCTAAAGAGTTTCTCCTCATCTTTATTATAAGCCCCCTTTAAGTATTGGAAGACCACTATAAAGTTTCCCCCAAGCCTTCTATTCTCCAGGCTGAACAGCCCCAACTTTCTCAGCCTGTCCTCATAGGAGAGCTGCTCCAGCCCTCTGATCATCTTTGTGGCCCTCCTCTGGACTCACTCCAACAGGTCCATGTCCTTCTTATGTTGGGGCCTCCAGAACTGGACACAGTACTCCAGGTGGGGTCTCACCAGGGCAGAGTAGAGGGGCAGAATCACCAGTTTTGACTTGCTGGCCATGCTTCTTTTGATGTAGCCCAGGATGTGATTGACTTTCTGGGCTGCAAGTGCTCATTGCCGGCTCATGTTGAACTTCTCACCCACCAGTACCCTCAAGTTCTTCTCCTCAGGGCTGCTCTTGATCCATTCTCCGCCCAGCCTGTATTTGTGCTTGGGATTGCCCCAGTTCAGGTGCAGGACCTTGCATTTGGCCTGGTTGAACTTCATGAGGTTTTCATGGGCTCACATCTCCAGCCTGTCAAGGTTCCTGTCAAGGCATCCCTTCCCTCCAGCGTGTCAACTGCACCACACAGCTTGGTGTCATCGGCAAACTTGCTGAGGGTGCACTCTATCCCACTGTCCATGTTGCCCACAAAGGTTTTAAACATGGCCGGGCCCAATACCATCCCCTGAGGAATGCCACTTGTGACTGGTCTCCACTTGGACATTGAACTGTTGACCAGAACTCTTTGAGTGTGGCCATCCAGCCAATTCCTTTTCCACTGAGCAGTCCATCCATCAATCCATTTCTCTCTGGTTTAAAGACAAGGATGTCATGCGGGAGAGTGTCAAATGCTTTGCACAAGTCCAGGTAGATGACATCAGTTGCTCGTCCTTTGTCTACTGATGCTGTCACCCTGTCATAGAAGGCCACCAAGTTAGTCAGGCACAATTTGCCCTTGGTGAAGCCGTGTTGGCTGTCACCAACCACCCCCTTGCTCTCCATGTGCCTTAGCATGGTTTCCAGGAGAATCTGCTCCATCACCTTGCCAGGCAAAGAGGTGAGGCTGACTGGCCTACAGGGTCTTCCTTGTTTCCTCTTTTAAAAATGGATGTTATATTTCCCCTTTTGAAGTCATCGGGAACCTGACCAGACTGCCATGGCTTCTCAAATATGATGGCCAGCAGCTTAGCAATTTAATCCGCCAGTTCCCTCAGGACCTGTGGATGCATCTCATTGGGTTCCAGGGACTTGTGCACCTTCAGGTCTTTTAGATGTTCCCGAACCTGCTCTTCTGCTACAGTGGGCAGTTCTTCATTCTCCCAGTCCCTGCTTTTGCCTTCTGCAACTTGAGCGATGTGGCTAGAGCCCTTGCCAGTGAAGATTGAGGCAAAAATGTCATTGAGTACCTCAGCCTTCTCCATGTCCCTGGTAACCAGGTCTCCCATTTCCTTCTGGAGAGGATCTACATTCTTCCTGGTCTTCCTTTTATCCCTGATATACCTAAAGAAGCTCTTCTTGTTGTCCTTGATGTTCCTGGCCAGATTTAATTCTGTCAGGGCTTTAGCTTGCCTTACCTGATCCCTGGCCGCTTGGACAACCTCTCTGTAATCTTCCCATGCTACCTGTCCTTGCTTCCACCTTCTGTAGCCTTCCTTTTTGTTTTTCAGTTTCTCCAGGAGCTCCTTGTTCATCCACGCAGGCCTCCTGGAATTTTTGCCTGACTTCTTCTTTGTTGGGATGGATTGCTTCTGAGCTTGGAAGAGGTGATCCTTGAATATCAACCAACTTTCCTGGGCCCCTCTTCCCTCCAGGGCTTTGTCCCATGGCACTTTACCCATCAGATCCCTGAAGAGGCCAAAGTCTGCTCTCCTGAAATCCAAGGTAAAGAGCTTGCTGCATGCTCTCCTCACTGCCCTAAGGATCTTGTACTCCACCATCTCGTGGTCACTGCAGCCTTGGCTGCCTCTCCACGTTGGATCCTCTATCACTTGTAGGAGCAAGTTATCATCCACACATTCCAGGAACCTCCTGGATTGCTTGTGCACTGTTGTGTTGTCTTTCCAACAGATATCGGGGTGGTTGAAGTCTCCCATGAGGATCAGGGCTTGTCACCATGAGGCTGCTCCTGTCTATCTATAGAGGGCCTCATCCACTCGATCTTCCTGGTTGGGTGGCTTGTAGCAAACTGCCACTTTAATGTCACTTGTCCCTGCCATCCCTTTAATCCTGACCCATAAGCTCTCTGTCAGGTCCTCATCCATCCACTGGCAGAACTCCAAGCACTCCAGCTGGTCGTTGACATAGAGGGCAACACCCCCTTCTCCTGTCCCCTGCCTGTCCTTACTAAAGAGCCTATATCCCTCCATTCCAATGCTCCAGTCATAGGAATCACCCCACAACGTCTCCATGGTGCCAACAAAGTCACAGCCCTGTAGGCGTGCAAACATCTCTAACTCTTCCTGTTTGTTCCCATGCTACGTGCGTCGGCAGAGAGGCACTAATCTGGGTCCACAATAAAGCCAACTTGCTGACTGGAGCAGCTGGAATTCTCTTGAGCTACATTTTAGGTGCTTTCATACTTATCTGCAATCCTTCCCCAGGTTCTGAGCACCTGTTCACACGTATATACTTATAGAATCATAGAGCATAGAATCATTTAGGTTGGAAAAGACCCTTAAATCACTGAGTCCAACCACCACTAAACCATGTCCCTTAAGCACCACATCTATATGTCTTTTAAATACTTCAGGGATGATAATCCCACCACTTCTCTGGGCAGCCTGTTCCAATGCCTGACAACCATTTCAGTGAAGAAATTTTTCCTAATATCCATTCTAAACCTCCCCTGGTGCAACTTGAGGCCATTTTCTTTTGTCATATTGCTTATTACTGGGAGAAGAGATCAACATCCACTTCGCTACAACCTCCTTTCATGCAGTTGTAGAGAGTGATAAAATCTCCCCTCAGACATATTTTTTTCCACGCTAAACAACCCCAGTTCCCTCAGCTGCTCCTCATAAGATTTGTGCTCTACACCCTTCACCAGCTTCATTGCCTGTCTTTGGATGCACGCTCTGGCACATAAATGTCTTTCTTGTAGTGAAGGCCTCAAAACTGAACACAGTATTCAAGATGTAACCTCATCAGTGCCAGGTACAGAGAGACTTCCCTAGTCCTACTGGCCATGCTATTCCTGATACAAGCCAGAATGCTGTTGGCCTTCTTGGCCACCTAGGCCCACTGCTGGCTCGTATTCAGCCAGCTGTTGACCAACACTCCCAGGTCCTTTTCCGACAGGCAGCTTTCCAGCCACTCTTTCTCAAGCCTATAGCATTGCATGGGGTTGTTGTGACTCAGGTACAGGACCCAGCACTTAGCCTTGTTGAAACTCACACAATTGACCTCAGCCCATCGATCCAGCCTGTCCAGATCCCTCTGCAGAGCCTTCCTACCCTCAAGCAGATCAACATGCCTGCCTAACTTGGTGTCATCTGCAAACTTACTGAGGGTTCACTTGATTCCCATATCCAGATCATTGATAAATATGTTAAACAGAACTGACCCCAATACTGAGCCCTGGGGAACACCACTTGTGACTGGTCAGCAGCTGGATTTAACTTCATTCATCACAACTCTTTGGGCTCAGTCATCAAGCCAATTTTTTTTACCCAGCACAGTATGCCTGTCCAAGCCATGAGCAGCTAGTTTTTCCCGGAGAATGCTGTGGGGAATAGTGTCAAAGGCTTTATTAAAGTCTAGGTAGACAACATCCACAGTTTTTCTCCCATTCACTAAGCATGTCACTTTGCCATAGAAGAAGATCAGGTTAGTCAAGCAGGATCTGCCTTTCGTAAACATATGCTGACTGGACCTGATGCCTGATTGTCCTGTGTGTGGCACATGATGGCACTCAAGATGATCTTCTCCATAGACTTTTCCATCACTCAGGTCAGATTGACAGGCCAGTAGTTCCCTGGATCCTCCTTCCTGTCCTTCTTGTACATGAGCATCACATTTACTAACTGCCAGTCAACTGAGATCTTGCTGGTTATTCAGGACTGCTGATAAATGATGGAAAGTGACTTGGTGAGCATTTCCACCAGCTCCCTCAGTACCCTTGGGTGGATCTCATCCAGCCTCATAGACTTGTCTATGTCTAAGTGATGTAGCAAGTCGCTAACCATTTATCCTTGGATTATAGGGGCTTAATTCTGCTGCCTGTGTCTGTCTTATATATGTGCAATTCTGCTACACATCTTTTTTTGAACAGTGAGTTTGAGTATTACTTCAAAAAAAGGATAGTCAGATTTCCTCTTCTGTGGACCAATGTGTCTGTGAATGTAGATTTTTTTAGGAGTGTAAGGGATGTAGCTCTCAAGTAAACAATTTTTGTTTTCCAAGAGACAAATGCCCATAATACCTGAATAAATATTTGAAAAAACAGTAAATTTAAAATTACTGTGTGATACTTATCCAATTTTTTTTTTCATTCTTTATCTACCTATAGATAAATGGATTCTTATGGGCCCACTTACGGCATCATTTGACCACTTTACATGAACAAAAAAACTTCATTGGAATTTACCCTTTCAAAGTTCACAAATCTCTCACATCCCTTGCTCATCACTATGAGAATTTATGATGATATCAGAAAAAATCCTCAGAAATATTTCATGTACTGAGTAGATTATACTATGAGGAACAGGTCTAACCAGAATTAAAAGACTAACAAACTGAGTATGTACTTCAACAACGGCAAAATTCTCTCTGAATTCAATAGCTAGATAATTCTGCTTTCCATCTGTACTTTTACTAAAGATAGTGTATTTTTTTTTTTCCCAAAATCTAATGTATAGGTCTGCTTCATGAGTGAAGAACTATGCTGTTGTAATTTTAAGCAATAAAACAATGTTTATTTTTCAGTATTTGCTTTTCCACTACTTACTTGATTCACTACAATTATTTTTACTGTTATGCTGAATTCAGTGGGATCAGTAACTCAAATTTTCTTAACTTTTAGACATCTGTCATTGTTGAAATAGTTAATGAGATCACATCCTGAATGTGTATGATAGTCAGTTTTTAATCCTGAGATATTCAGAATATGTCCAGCAAGTGTACATTGGCCACCAAACCGTTTCTCTTTATTGGGCTGCCTGTTCTCTGTGCAACAGGTCGTTAAATGTTTACTGTAAAAGAATGAATAATAATAGCAGTTGTTATTGTCTGAGGCAACTAGCATGTTGAAAATGATGCATGTTCTTAAGATCTCAGTCCTGTGACCCTCACTTATACAGGATGTACTACGGATGTGAAAAAGCAAAATTCTGGATCTGTTCTACTGTCATAGTGTGTGTGTAGTCAAGGTTGAACAAAACATGTTCCAGCTCTTTTAAGGAGTAGCTGCAAGATTAAGAGAGGAACTGAATTCTTGTTACGTACAAGTTTGCATGCTTTCAAGCCAACATGAAGAGAAAGTAAAAGGCAAAAACCCTTGTATCTTACTCACTTCCTAAAAGGTTTAGAGAAATTTTTAAGCAAAAAAGGAATTTACTTGTTTGATTAGAGCTGTCAAAGTTTGAACCGAGCTATTCCTGGGTGCTGAACAGATACCCATAAAAAGAGGAGTTCCTCTCTTCACATTGATGTAATTTATTAGCTTACTGACAGATTGCTCAAGACTGACATGGTTGCTATACCACAGTTATGACTTGGATTGATTTTAGCAATACATGGTTTGTACAATTAAGGCCACTGTGTGGCTTCAAGTCATAGTCTATTTGTTTACATAAGAATAAGAACTGTATATATTCCATTCAGTAAACTTATTTGTGAAAGTCTTGGTGGTTTGGCCTTGTAATCCCAAAGGAGAAATAAGGATGTAAGAATTGTCTATATCCCTAGATAGCATTAGACAGTAGACCACATCATATAAATACCACAAATCTCATTTGAATCTCATTTTTATTTATGTTTTGCCTACAGAATATTTTAAGATCTTTCAAATATCTCTTACACTAAATGAATATATATATACATACACATATATATAAAAGACTCAAGAATTGTGGTGTTCTGTACATGAATGTCCTGTCCCCAGTATGAAAGAGACAGAAATCTTTATTTATTTTTTTTTCTCTGTTTAAATGGTCTGTTTTTATCAGCCTCAGTGTATATATATATATATATAGTGGTGAAATGGGAAAAAAAAAAGGAAAATAATATGTCAAGAAAGAGAAGGAAAAATAATAATAACAATAATAAAAAAAAAAGGAAATATGTGAATTCAAAAAAAACAAGTCTAGAGCAAGGAATGCAAATGTTGATGTTAATATGAGATTGAAACCAGCACTATTATAAAGTTTTTAAACCTATTTCCATTGGGTTCTTTGTACAATTTATATCCAAAATGAAACTGTATTCACATATTTTTAATTGTTTTGGATTTACTAAGTAAAAACTTGATTTTTTTTTTGCAATTACACTTCAATATTTTTTTTGTTGTTTTGCTAAGAAGCTGTTTGAAGCCACTGATTATGGTATCAGGATACTAAGTACTGTACAGAGTAAAAATACAAACCAAGAAACTGCTACGGAAATACATAAGAATTACTCATAGTACTTGTCCATGTGGTAAACACTGATTTCAGTGAGTCAGAGTTTTAATTATATTAATTTTTTTTTTTTTGTAGAAATCAAGGCTGAAGATATGTTTAAGTGCCGAGAAAGAAACAATGAGCTATTTTTAAAGATGTTAAGGACAGAAACTGCTGCGTATAAAGGGCAACATCAAAGCAAGAAGTTACTGTTTCAATAAAGAGAGAATAAATGAATGTTGATGTAAGTGAAAGTGTGAGTTGGCTTCCTGGCAGTGGCTGAAGCTCTCTAGGCTGCTTAGATGATCTTGGCCATCAAGTAGTTTGAAATACATTCCATAATTATGCTCAGGATATTGTCACAAGACAAGTCCATTGAGAATTGTAAATGGAATGGGGAACTTTTCCAACCTCTTAGGTTACAGGGCACATTAACTGAAATTTGTTGGTTTCTGGGAAGTAATTTCAGCATTAGGAAGAACTGTGAAAGACAGGGTTAATGCATCTACCCTTCTTTGAGAGAGAGAGAGAGAGAGGAAACAAACACTCAGAACTTTCTTCAGAAGAGGAAACCTGGATCAAGAGTGCTGAAGGCACTAAGTGGTTCCTATTGATTCCTTACAGAGATAAACAAGTGAGGTAGAAGTTTAACTAAAGTACTCTTAGAGGGTCTTGAGATGTGCCCAACCTTCATTTACTGTTGATAGTGTTTATCTAAAGAGATCTTCTTTTTTGTACTGAGTATGAAGTTCAGGAAAAATCATAATGATCTTATAAATGTCAGGCTGTTACAGTGAGTCTGGTGTAATGTTACTATTTCCCACACATCCAAAATGTTCTGATTGCCTCCAAGAAATTTCAGGTGATGTTTAACAGGAGCTCACTGCCTCAATTTAAACATGATATACCCGAGGAAGCTATTTCAGAGCTAGTGGAAGGTAAACAAATAATTAATTTTTGTCTTTGCTTTTTTTTTTCTTAATCTTTCTAAGTGAATTTATATAGAGACATATATTCTTTATAGAGACATATATTCTTCCCTCATATATACTCTCATTGGTGTCAAGTGCAAGAGGTAACAAGAGACCGAGAAACGTTAGGGGAGGTGGAAAAACAGAAACCTGAGGAGCTCTGAAAGACATAGACAAAAAAGAAAGAGGACTGGGTAGCCACAAATTTAGGGATCAAGACCAAAGCCCACTTTACAGTTATGTATCTAAACCTAGTCCTGAATTCTGTCCTTGAATTTTGTAAAGCATTGAGTTCTGAGAAGATCAGTGTTGGCTCACAGGTTTCCAGATGAATACAACAAGGAACATGTTGCCAGGACTTGGTATACCTTAGAAGATTTCCTACTCAGGTGGGAGAAGCAATATGAAGACCTTTTTCTTGCATGTGATTATTGCTGATTGGAAGCTTTCATAGTTTAGTAGCATAAGAACAACTTCTGAAGGGGGAAAAAAGAAAAAGAAAATTAAGAGCTCAGTACCCGAGTGACAGTCTGGGAAGCAGAGTACGGTGGAAGAAAGGCATGACCATGGCTGGGATAGCCATACTAAAACCAGGTGTCCCCAGAAGGAACTTTCCACTCTGCTGTGGAAAGGAAATGGATGAAGGATTACTGGGATTAGTATTTAGTGGTGGCTGAGGTGACTCTGGTATCTGAGGTCCAAGTAAATTTTGAAAACAGACTCTTAAAAATCTCCTCAAATAAGCTGTGTCCAGAAATGTAACACTTTTTTTTTTCTTTTACATTTTAAAATATGATTCTATATACAAATCCAATGTTTGTGTAATTTTACTTTGCAGCCGCAGAGACCAGTGTAACATTTTATATTATTAAAATGTTAATGACTGGAAAGTTGGTAAGGGATTTCTGTAACAACTCATTTCATAGTTCAACATATCCAGTGATTTTATGCAATTGGTACATATTATTTTAAGAATATGCTCTGAAAATAATTCCTAAAATGACTCACCCTCTCCAGTCCATCTGCAAAAAACATCTTTAGCCAGCAGACTGGTTACAAATGTTTGCAATTTTCACAGCCTTTCTAATTGTGTAGAGATTCTTCAGAGGCACATGGCTATACTAGCACTACAGCAGACTCTGCAAGGTCTTTCTGCTGATATTTTCATATTGTTCGTTTAGAATGGACATGATTTTACAATGTAAATATCCCCCAGCTGTTTGTAGAGCCTTGAACTGGCACTGGCATGTCATTCTAACTTCAAATCAATGTAAAGTTGGTTTTTATTTCTTTTATTTCTTTTTTCCTTCCCTTCCTCTCTCTCTCCCAATCCCTCTCCTCACCTCCACCCTTTTATTTATTCATTCATTTTGGTTAAGTGTTTAAGTAAGTGGCAGAAATTTGCTAAACATCACATGATCTATTGCAAACAATATTCAGAGGATTTCTGAAGTATTTACACGCTGTCTTTTAGATACTCTGTAATGCTTTGAAAAAAGTGTACTCATTCAGTTGGATACTAGAGAACATACACCAAGATCAAATAGCTTCTTATTTAAAATACATTGTTTATGGAACTCTAATGTTGTTAATGAAAAAATTCAGCAAAAGCTTGGTTTCTATTTTTTTCTTTTTTTTTTTTTTTTCATCAGAGACTGTCTATAAGCCTATCTTTCTGCAACATGCATATTGCTTCCCCACACCTTAGGTAAATATTTATATTCCACTGTAGTAAATATTTGGCATTGTTCATGCTAACTTTTACTTTTTTTATTGTAAAATGTCAGTGCAACATATCTTCATAGTGACTTGTGCAATCTTGTAAATGCTTTGAATTAAGAAGGTTCATTTACTTTGATTCTCTTCCCCAGAGGAAATATCTTCATAACTTTTACTTTGTTTTTCCATTTACCTGCCTTGGTGGCTTAGGTATAGAAGAAAGACCAAGTTGTCTTTGCTTTTTTGCTTCTGCTTGTTCAAATTTGAATTGCTAGGGTGCAGGGAGGGAGTTCGTGCTGTTTCTCCTAATGACTTTCACCGTAGTCTTTCTTTAGATTTGAATATCTTCAGAAGAGATGATGTTTTCTTTTTCTAGCTGTAGCATTTAACATAAATCTGATCTGGTTTCAAACCTGTAGGTTAGAAATTAAATACTAATCAGTATAACTTCAGTCCTCAGACAATGTGAAAACAAGTAATCAAAATTTTTAAACAATGCTATAGAACATGGCATAAAAATAGGATGAATTGTCAAGACAAATGATGACAGACTAGACTAACTTTTCCTATAATAAATTAACAAGCACTGTAAATAGGAGAGAGAATGTCGTATTTCTTGACTTGAATAAAATTGTTGACATAGCATCACATAATGTTCTAACTTAGAGAAACGTATTACCATAAGGTGATGCAAAACTGAATGAAAGACAAAGTAGTTATCAATGGCTCATTGTCAAACTGGAGGATGTATAGTTTTGAGTTTTCACAGTTTTATTTTAGCTGTATCTTGGTGATAATGCAATAGAGGATACTTTCAAAAAATCAGAAGTTGATAGAGTTTACAAGCATACCAAAGCCTAATTAGCATTCCAAAAGGGAGTTAAGACTTGAGAAAATATTTTCCTGGAGGATGTAGTTGGTCAAGAAAAATGTCTATATATAGAAATTAACAGACACAAGACAAGTGGCATTGAAAAGATCCACAGGATGGAGTGGAACTCAATTTAAACATCAATGAAAAGTCCTGTAAAAGGGTCTTAGAGAGAGAAAAGGATAATATATTTACATATCCATAGCAGGTAAAAAGAAAAATAATGAGTTTAAATTACAGCAAGGAAGATCTGGGTTAGATATAACAAAAAAAGAATTCAAACAGGAAGGCCAAGGAAATACTGGAATACACTGCCTGCAGAGACTGCAAAATTTCCACTACCTGGAGATCAGATTAAGATAGCCGAAACTACTCCCTGGCATACTGTTTCTTGGTGAGTGTGGTTACTCTGGGAAGTATACTGTAATAGGATGGCATGTATCTATGTTGTATTAAGATTGCAAAATCAGAAACCTTTATTTTCATTGTTAATATTTGGAAGAAAGAAACAAAAGCATATATTCAATTTTTGACAGACTCAGTTTCTAATTTTTCATTATATAACTATTGCTGAGGCCCCACACTCTTCCTGCCAGTTTTGTGGAGGCCAATCTGACAGCTCATCTACAAGAGTTAGGGTTCAGCTCCAACCCCAAGTTAGTCTCCTTTCTGAGGCTGTAAACAAGGGTATCAATAGATACCAAATGTGACTGTGGTTT
The DNA here is from genome assembly GCA_011801015.1 of Ardeotis arabs. Lineage (NCBI taxonomy): Eukaryota > Metazoa > Chordata > Aves > Otidiformes > Otididae > Ardeotis > Ardeotis arabs. The sequence goes on from JAAGAY010144251.1 coordinate 35,182, forward strand.
TGGTAAACTAGATCTTGATTAAGACCAGGGCTTCATTTAATATAGGCTGAGAAACAGTAAGAAGATAATAACACATTTTAGTCACCACTACCACAGGCCAGAACCATAACTGGGAGTATTCCAAATCTTGTTACAAAAGTTTTGAAAGGCCTTGTTCCCTAATTTACTTAAAAAAAAATTAATTGCATTCCACAGAATTACTGTTATGTTATATTGTATTTCCTAACTGTGAAATTTCTGAAAAATAGAAGAATGTTATCCCAAATTAGAGGCTAGAGATTGCACACAGGTTGAAGGCTACACTTATGTGCAGGTATTTAAATTTAATGGAATATAATTATGTGGCATCTCCCTTGGAAGAGCAACATTTTTGTTGTTGTTTTGTTTTGGTATTTTTGTGGTAATTCTAGATAAAAGCTTTAAAATTATATGAAGAAACTGCTAACAAATTCTATGGCTAGAAGAATGTCAATTCCAAGTTTCGGGTTCTAATTAAAAAGTATGTATCTCAGAAATCAAACAGGTTGTTCATAGCTGCCAATGATTTTCTGTGTACAACTCCAATGACAATCCAATACTTGAATGACACAAGAAGCTAGTCACATCATGCTTTGATACATTTTACAGTAGGAAAACAACCTAATTTTTTATATTTCTTTTTCAGTTCACAGTGTATATTGGCATGCACATCGTAAGTGAAACAAGGAATTCTAGTAAAAAACATGAAATTAATCTTTTGAGCTTGACCTGTGAGGGCTTACAAATAGTACCACTTGGCAAGCATTCTCCTAAGGACTTTATTTCTGTCACAATTTATCTTTTCTAGAATATGGAGTTTTGCACGGCAGTGGAGACTGCTTCCTATTCAGAAGTACATTATTCTACCTCTGGTAAAGATTAAATCAGATATTGTACCTCTCTCTTTTCCAGGGGCAAAGTTTGTTAAATTTCTCATAGCTACTGATATCAGAGGATACATATGATTGTACAGAATGAGTTTTCTAGCAACCAGAAAAGGAACAGTTTATTCCCTGGTATCTGGAATGTCACTGGCTACCTTTTTTTTTTTTTTTACATTCAATTAAACTGAGAAGAGATAGTCAATTTATCATTTATATGGGTAGAGATCTCTTATCTCATAACATAATGTACTAATTTTCAAAAATAAGTTATTTTAAGAATGTAAGAAAAGCTATAGTTAGTCAGGTCATATTTTTTTTTATTCTGAGGTGCTCTATACCTACTGTCAGGGCTTAAAGAGAAAAAACATAAAATAATACAACTTTTGCAGTGTATCTTCTCAGCCTCCAGAAATCTGTAGACCAGGAACTTGCTGAGCTGGAGCCTGGAGATGTTCCTGATAGCCTCCAATGAACCCATACTCAAGGAATTTCTGTAATTAGTTTACGGAGCTGCTTTTTTTTCTGGCTTCTGCAGCAACTGGTGGCAATGAGTTCCACCACTTAATTGTGTGTCAAATCAGATCTCAAGCAATGTAGGGGATGAATAGGTTGTCTCCAGGACGTGGTCAGCTCTAAAGCTTCCTTTTCGTAAGTTCTGGGAACTTTTGTGGTTGGCTTGATTAGCTACCAAGGTAGCATGGCTCAAAGCCAGAATCTGCAACTTTTTTGGGCTTCCATTGTCCAACAAGCCACAGTTACATTGTCTGTATTTGGTCCTAAGCAGATAGCTAGTTTTCCTCAATGGTAATATTTAGCAACACAGAGAAAAAGGTCTTAGAAAAAAGAATAATAAGATTATTTTAAAATACTTAAAAGGATGGATTAAGAGAGATCGATGTTATAAAATTATTGAGAGAGGTGTCTTAGAGAACAGAAATTTTGCTCTTCATGAGAAAGGCAGCTTCATTTCACAGCTTTTTTTCAGTGATTATGTACAGTCTTAAGGCAATGCAACCTCATGTCTAAATTTAAACATTATAGTTTTATGTGTAGGAATAGCATACATACTCTATTACCCATATTGCTTTTTTATGTACTTATTACAGGAATGTGTTCATTTTGTTTGGGGGGGGGGAGGGGGGCGCTACTGTGGCAGCTTCTGCAAGAAGCTGCTAGAAGTTTCCCCTTTGTCCAGTGGACTTGGCTGGGCCTAAGACGGACCCACCACTGGCCAGGGCTGAGACATTTGGTGACAGAACACTCCCTGATAACATTTCTGTGATAACGTATTTAAGAAGGCAAAAAATGGTTTCAGTTATATCTAGAATAGAAAATCTAATTAAAATTCATAATTTGTACAGCTGCAGATAGTATTAGTTGATACTATTTTTATTTTAAAGGGATCACATATTCTCATCTGTGTATAAATACATACTTCAAGAGCACCTAAGATTAAGGATAAGTGGTTAAATTGTATTTAAGGCAAGAATCTATCATTTAGACATGTTTGCATCCTGTTAAAAAAATGAGAAATGTACAGAAGCACTACTGAAATCATACAAAGAAAACAAATGGAGATTTTTGTGGATGCTAATTGTCTCCAAAAAGAATCACCTACAACTTTTCCAAGTGTATATCTCAATGTTTTCCTTAACTAGGGCCCTGATTCTCTTCCCACTCTGTGTTTTCAAAAATGTTAACTTCATTGATTTCAAAGGAGTCCTTCACTTGTGCTCTGAGATTGCACCAAAGGATGATTATAAAGTCTTGAAGGCAGGAACATTTGTTTCTTAGTCAAGTACAGAGCACATACAGTGAATTAGTTACAGAATGAATCAGCTATTTCAGTTCTTCTCGACAAATGACAATTGCTCATAAATGTTATTTTTAACTGCACTTTTTAATAGCTAAGACTTTTGTTAGCCATAATAATTTATTCCATAAAGTAGTTCAATATATATTAATCCAGACCAGACTGATACTCTTCTGTTTTATTAAAATATAATAGCTAATGAATGTCTTGTTTGCCTGTCATATATGAAGATCTTTCCCAGCATTTGTATTTTGACATTTGATGTTTGAGATAAAAATGGCTAAACCACACCTTTTATTGTAGCTTATTAATTAAACATCCCTTGCTGTTGAAAACAACCTTAAACATGCTGGACACACAAGCAAGTAAATTTCTTAAAATATGATTCACATTTAAATCTTATTGAAACATTACATAATTTACATATAGATGCATACATAGACATAAATCTAGTTAGCAAATGGAACAGATTATCTCTGGTAACCATCCTCCTCAAGGTTTAGAACTGTAAGACACATCCTCTTTCAGCTTGGTTTTTTTCATGTACTGTGACAGAGAAAATGATAGACTGTCTTGCTTTTTTAAAATCCCACTTGGTTACTTAGATTTAAAAGACTTAGAGATTGAATTAAGTAGCATAAAGTTATTAAATAATGATTTGTTTGTTGATGTTTGCCTGAAATCTGTTGGTGTGCTTTTTATCAGTTTTGAGTCATTTATGTTTTCAGCTGTTGAGTTTGTGGTTTCATGTAATAATAGCAGAAAACACCCATAGTAGTGAAGAAATAGGAATTACATTAAGTTAGTGATCACTCCTCCTAGAGGTCATCTTGTAACAATCAGTGTAACGAATGGCACATAACCTCTATAAATCTCTCCATAAACATCATGATGCATTATAAAAATCCAGTGGAACCATTTCTCATTATCTTACCTCATAATTAAATTCAATAGGCTTCCTTTTAGGGAGTACTCCAACTTTTACTAGAATTTATCTAATAACTTTTGATGATAATATTCATATAAAGTTGAACAGAGATAATTTTTTGTGGTAAAAATTCGTAGCTAGCAAATTTCATCCTGTGTGGTAGGCTGACTAGGAATCAGTTAAGTGCATTTAAATAACCCTCTTTAAGAGTAGTAGATTTAGAGAAAATGGAACTACACTAATCTAAAAAAAAATAAATACATCAGTTATGAGTTTCATATGATCTATCAGTTACTGATAGATAAGTTACAAAGCTACCCTTTTTTTTTAACATAAAGTTTATATTTTAGATTGTTCATGTACCTAAGGTTTCCATTCTAAACAACTTTCTCATTTACTATTGTTTTTATATTATTATCCAGTCAAGCCATGTCAAAATCGTTACGTAATGAGGATCAGTAAGAGTAGAGTACGATGACTGGCATAGAGGCCCCATTGTCCATAGCACAGCAATTTGGAGAGTAGGCTGCTTACTTCAGCCTTAGACTAGGTCTAGTTTAATCCTATGGACTGAATCCTGCTAGTAGATAGAGTATAATAGGTGAACCTCTGAATCATGTCTTCCAGTAATTTCATCCAAAAGGAACATAATTTATGTGCTCCAAGTCTACTCTGTGATATAAATCAAACCAAATAATAATCTGGTATTGTTCTGATAGTCAGGAGATTTGTTTAAAAAATGCATTCCTGATTCCAACTAAAATGCTGTGTAAAGAAACTCTCAGTAGCCAGTACTGAATAAAAATATTTGCCTCCAGTAATTTTGTGGAGAAACTTTGGAATTTGTCTATTAATATTTTTCTATATTGAAATTAGATCATTATCTTCTGCCTTTTAATTCCTATCCTATATTTTTATTATTTATTTTCCCTTTACTTGCATTTGGTTAAGATATTAAATAACTTTACTAGGAGGGAGATTGTGCATTTCTCTGCAAATGTTTCACTGACTTCCTTCAGATGCTATTGCAGGAATTAATTGGATGGTTTTAGGCTACATAGATAAATAATTTTAGTAGTGAAGAGCTGTATATAATTTCCTGACATTTCTGTATGTGATTTTAATCTGTAGGTACAACCTTCTCCCACCTATTTCTTACCTGTGAAAGAAAAGAGCAAAGGTAGGACAAGATAACATAGTGACAATGGGAGCAAAGGAGTAAAAAAAAAATAAAAAAATGTCCAGTACTAAGAGAAACCACAGGAGAAATTTAATGAGTAGATTGTATGCATAAAGCTTCCAAAACAGATTTTGTGAAGTGGATATAACTTCACTGGATATAGAGGAGGCTGGAAAGGGACTTCCAGAAGAATTGAAGGAATGTCTGGTAAGAAGCAAACATACTATTCGATAATGCTCTGAAAGAAGCAGTAGCCAGAGTTTCCAGACTAATCCAGTTTTATCTGTTATAACTAGTGGAATTACTGTTGTATGAAGTAAACACATGGATGGATTACCCTGCACGCTGCAGGTTAACTTATCCTTACTTTAAAAGATGAAAGCACACTATTTCCATGGCTTCCCTTCCTTCTTGTAATTCTAAATGAATTACAAGAAAACAAACAAGAAAAATCTGCAATTGCTAATTTTATTTTCTTAAAGTGAAACTAGTTGCTTCGATATACTTCATTGGAAGCTGATTGGTTATTCTTGAAAAAAAAAGAAAATCAATACTGAAGTTCAAGGAAATGAGTGGACATTTTGGTGAAGCCAGTCCCAGGCAATGATCTGACAATCAGTTGCCTAGTTTGCTTTTTGGGTGTATAAATACAGCTGAACTTTTGTGTGTTCCAGACAAAGGTAGGAAAAAATGTTCCTTCTTCCAAAAAGGAAAGAAGTTAAGATTAACATCTTGTAATGTAAATAACATAGAGATCGTGATCAGGTAGATAACTTCCCTTGCCAAATCAAGGTCTAAATGTCTCCCTGAAAAATATGAAATGTTTGCTTTCTTCTTGTGCATTGAACATTTTGGAAGTAATTGCTTCTGGACAGGCAAATAAGAGAACATTAACATCAAATTGAACTAGACTACTTATGCAGATTAAAAGCTTTTGATTATTTTTTTTTCTTTTTTGTAATATGCCCCTTTTAATAAGTCAGAATCATATCCACACTTCCAGATCATATCTGGAATCACTTTTGGTGAATAAATGAAAAACAATCAATGAAATGAAATCAGATTTTTACTTATTTTTACAAATAAGTAATCCATCAAATTATGATATGTTAGAAATATTGCTTTCTCTGTAAAGTTCCTTTATTATTTCTGCCTAATTTTTAATCTAAAAAAAAAGCAGATGTTCTTTTGAATTAAAGACTCCTGTTTTTGGAGTGACTGTTACTTATTTGGGAGTAGCATAGCACTGGTGAAATAATTACTCAGCAAGGTATTAGTAACATTGTATTTATTTAAGTCTTATAATTGGAACATGGCCTCAAATGGCCACCTAACTCCTAAACCTGAAAGTCCAACATGTCAATGTATATGTGTATCTGACAGATATATCCTCCTAAAAGGCAATAGATGTTTTGTGATCTGTATTCAAGGGTTTCTTTCTTTATTTGCCTGCATATTGGAAAATTAAGTTAAAATCATATTACTAATGTCTTTGCATATTAATACCTTTTGGAAAGATTTTTAAGTCATGTTAGTGTGTACTCAAGTCTTGTAAAACTTGGGTAGTAGAAAGTTATGGAATACAAAACGGCTTTTGTAGTTCGTAGGAAACAGTCTGGAAGCTTTGTAAACACTGAAACCTAAGTTTAAACCAAAGTGATTCTGTTTAGTACTGTAGGGCACTTATCAATTACATATGCAAACAGAAAATGTTTTTTGCAGAACTCTCTTCTAAATGAACTTCTGTTTCTGGTTGAAAACTAAATCTTTGTAAGCTTCAATATTGCAGAAATCAGAGAGAGTAAGCTGATATTTTCTTGCTTAAATCATTAGTGCTTTAGGCTTCTTTTACCTTTTGTCACTCCCACTGGTTTTCTTTATCAACCAGCTCTTCACATAAGGGGTCAGTTTTTCAGGGTCTTATTGTGAGGTTCTATTTCCTACCTCCCTCATCGTGTTTATAGTGAATGCACTGTTTATATATAGAGAGAGGACATCAGAAACTCCACAACTTATTGGAGTTTAGTCTATGAAGAGCTGGCTGTAAACAAAAATGAGAAAAGACCAATTTGCTTTGCAGAGGAATGCTGTGTGGTGGGATGATGTGTTGTTTTTGTGGCTTTAAATACTCTTCTTGCAGTTTATTACTGCTTCCTTAACCATTCAAACAAACCATAAATACTATCTCTATGAGATATGATGACTCTCATGAGTAGTCATATACATTTTTTGTTTCCGTTGTAATTATTTTTAATGGAATTGTGCCTTTTTTTTTTGTAATTAGCACTTTTTTGCAATTGGCTAAGCACAGAAGACAAAAAAAAAAAAATCTAAATGCTCCAAAATGTAATACAAATCTAATACAAATTCTGATACAAGGTAATTGAAATGCTCCAAAAAGCTACTCTGTGCCCTGATTATTGCACAAATCTGCAACCAACAGCACTGAAAAGAAAGTGTCTGGGTACATCTGGGGCAAAGCTGTAAGTGATTACATCTCACTTATTTCCAGACTGCTACTGACAGAGTACCGTGTTACTGAAACAGGGTAACATAGTTTAGAAATATAAGTAGTAAAAAACTCAAGGCAGAAAATTATGCTTCACTTCTCATCTTTTATTTAGGTGTTAATGGCTTGAATTCAAACTTCTTTTATTTTTTTTTTTATAATCAGTACATAAACTGTTAATTAAAAATAAGTAATTGATATTATTATTCAGCAAAATAAGAGGTTTTAAAAATACTTTAGTCTCAGAGTATTTTGTGGATTCAATTATGCTTCCATTTGTCTGTGGTGCTCACTGATGAAGCATCAGAGTTTTCAAAATCCTTTTAGTATGATTTAGCTTTCCTCAGCAGCAGATTAATTTCTAAAATTTGAAACAAGAGAGGAGTCAGAATTTTCCTGTGTTTGAGACCTTTTTCTTATTTTTGAAGGCTGTTTTGTAGTTGTCCTAAGTATTCAGCTGCTGAGAAGGAAGCAAAAGGAATAATTCAGTTTTTGTAGAGTTTGAATCCCTGTGGAGGCCTTCTCTCACTTTTCATTGACTGTGAAGGGAGCCTTGGATGATATTATTCTTAAAGGAGACGTTCAAGGTGCAAAAAACTATCATTTGCACAAACTAAAATGGTAGCATCTGCTAGTTTTGGAGCTCATACTTATGTAAAAGACGTATATGTAATATTACTCGTTAAAATGTATGAGATTAAAAAGAGAAGGTTTGAGCATTTTTAAAAAAATTATTCGGATATTTATCAGATATCACCAGAATACACTATACCTCAGAATATATAATTTCTACAGGTGACAAGGTGTAGCTGGCCTATAAAAGAGGTTCATATAGCCTCTGGCCTGCTTCAGATGTTTCAAGCACCATGCTGGGGAGGTGTCAGGAAAACTTGGAATCGAATAAAACAGTTCTGGCAGCAAGAGCATCCTCATCTTCACCTCTGTCTTCTCCAGGCACTTTCCAAGTCATGAGGTCACTTGCTGCATGTGTGCTCCACATGCACAGTAGAACTGCTCTGTGCCTGCTCAGAAAGTCAGAGAATCCCTGGCAAAATGAGTCTTCCGGCTCATTCGATCAGGGTATGTCTGACAGCACATTCGGCATGCCTGGGAAATAAAGCACTTTCTGAAGATACGTTAAAAGAATGCACTCCTTATATACATAGAGAGATATTTCCGCATTCTTCCTCCTCATTTTATTTCTATTTCAGGCTGCCTTTGGAAGAGGTGCATTTTGATACATGGATGTTGTAATAAAGAACACTCAAAAAGTGGGGGGATTCCAGGGACTTTTCACTGTACAATCTTTTACAGGCAAAACTAGATTTACCTCAATCTGGTAAAGTCAGACACAGTCCATTAAAAATTATAGAACCATCAGAGTTTGCAGATATCTCAATACCTTTTAAAACTGCCTTTTAAGCTAGATTGGATCAGATCTAGGATTATGCTTTTAGGAAAATTAAAAATGTATATGTTCCTTGTCTCCTCTTAGTATTTGAGAGTTCATAATTTCTGGCGAGCAGTGCCTTGTACTTTCAGAGGAAAGGAATTACAGATAAGTGTAATAAAATAGTTTGACTTGGCTCAGATCATCGGCTGTGAAGGCAAGATATAGCTCTTAATATTTCTAGTATACAGTTTTAACAGTGACTGGTTGTATATATCAAAGTGTTTATTAACAGTAAAAGTCCATTTGAGAAGCTAAGAGAAAACTTTTTTTTTCAATAGATGATCACAGATTTCTTCCTTATGAGGGACTTTGGCATTCTTGTATATATTTATATAAAGATTTTAAACAGCAGTCGAAATAGGTCTGTTATTTGGCTTGGAAAAGAAAATATTAATGTCAAAGATAAGGGGTTTGGAGTGTTGTGGGTTTTTTTTGTTTTGTTTTTTTGTTTTATTTTGTTTTTTTAAGTATTCTTTTCAATTTAATCCCTCACAATTCACATAGCCTCTGCTTCTGTCTGCAAAGGTGGGACAAAAGTTATTAGCATCACAGAGATGAAAGAAAGATTATTAGTTTATCCCAGTGTTCACAAACAGATAATGAAGAACCATCTAACTATTTCCTTTCCTTCTGGAATTAAAAGAGAAGTGTAAATGTGGCATATCTCCATCCAAAAAGTTAAAACAGATTCTGACAGATGTGATTGGATGCTTCCTTTTAACCTTTGGCTGCTTGACTGTTCCTTTGAAGTCATTCCTGCTGCAGGTAGTGAAAACTGAGTGCATGTTATTTTAGTTATTCCTCCTTCCCAAACAGGAAGCAGTTCTTTCATAACGTGCATTTTTTATCATCTGATTTATAGCCTTTGTTTGCTTTACCATTCTGTCCTTTCTTTGTAGAAAAAAAAAAATAATCCGCCTTATGCATACCTTTGTCTAAGTTGCTTCCTATTCTTTACAAGATCTAAAAGCTTTTTTTTTTTGGAAAAAAAGTTCAGACTTCATTGAAATATAAGCCAAACATTCAAACGATCATGTTCTTATTTCACCTTTGAAACAGATAGCGCTATTTAATTAGAGGAGTGTTTGGTTGTTCTTTTTTTTTTTTTTTTTTTTTTTTTTTTTTTTTTCCCCTTGGCAGGATCAGTTTAGATACTTCTTTGCAGGAAATTTGAAGGCAACAGGAGAGAAAGTACCTTAAAAAATTGTATTTGTTGGCTCATTTCAAGGATTACTTTGTGTCACAAAAGAGAGAACAATCCATTCTTTCACTACAAAAAAAAATCTGTATTTTTTTTTTTTCCCATTGAAAACAATACATCTCCTCAGCTACAACATGTCCCACTAAAGTCTTCAAGAAATAAAACAACTAACATTATTACAATTGAAATAAAGAGAATGAAAATTAACTACAATGACACAGATATTGGAAAGATTTTTAGGATGAAGGGAGTTGTAGTTTTATGTGTATTTCTTATGTATCCTGACTTTTTGCATATTTAAAAAAGTAATGTAAAAAACATTATTTCAAACAGTAATCTGATAACTATGCACCTTCTGTTTAGTATCTCTATATTGTGTCATATCTGGTTTTTATGCAATGACTGAAAAAACCTGTTTAGCATTGCCTAAATTCTATAGTTTGATGGGCAAAATCTCACAATCAATACAGATAATTTAGTTCTGTGACCTGGCACAGCTATATATTTTTTTTTTAATGAAAGGTGAAGTGTATTACAAGTTAGAGAAATATATCTCTAATGCAACATGTACAGGTTAAGCAAAGTATTTTTCTCATTGGGGTCCACTCTGCCTATTCTCAGAAGAAATTTACATTATCTTATTGCTATGTTTCTATAGCCTACACTTGATTGCTCCCAAGTTATTAAAAAAAAAATCTCAAAATAACATAATGTGCATTTTTAAACATCTGTTATTGACTATGTCTTTGGGGGGAACAACTATGTCAACTCACCCTCTAGTCAATGAGAACTTAGTGTGCTAAACAACAATATAACAGCAGATGTACAATAACGGCCGGAAGGCTGGAGTATTTTGGCTACTGCCTCTTCCTTGGTAACAGGAAATGAACAGCTCATGGCATAATCTGTCTAAATATTTCTTTGTCATTCTTTGCCTGACTCCAGCAGGAATTCAATAAGACAGTACTTTGTTCTCTTAAAATATCCATATTGCACCACCTAACTTTCAATGTTTCTTTTGCACAAGCAATGCTTTTGTACTGACTTACCAAAGACAAATATTTTCTTTCAGATTGAACCGTTTTTTTTAAATTGTTTTTGCACTGTTTCTATACTTTCAAAGAGTGCTTAAACTAGTGCTAAAGTTGAGTTTTGCATTTAATGCTTATGAGCTATACAGACGTAAGATTAAGCAAAAACAAACAAACAAACAAAACAAAACAAAGCACAACATGCTTCAGTCTAGCCTCAGATTCTTTTTAAAAGATTAATTACTCTCCCTCACAAGGGAATATTTTTATCTGCTTAAAATAAAGAAATAGTACTTCCTTATTTTTCTCAATACTCTATTTTTCCACCAATTCGCTGACAATAGATCTTTCCAAGCAAATAGTTTTCTATAGCACTAGACTCCTATGGTGAATGGAATGTCAATTTTTGTACACATTATGTATTTGAAAAAGGTACCACCTAGTAGAAATGTAGCAAAAAAAAAAAATCATAACAAATCCAGGGAAATATGCAGGGAAATTTGTAGTTTAAAAAAATCTCCTGAAAGAAACACTATGAAAATGTTGTCAGATACTTGGAAAAAGTTTTTTAAATTTATCTTTTCAGGTAGATACACAGCCATATTACCATAAGGCTTTCGGAAATCTCCATGAATTAAAAGGAAGAAACTCTTTTTTGTCGTGTTTGATTGGTTCGTTGATTGTTGTTGTTTTTTGTTTGGTTTGGTTTGGTTTTTTTTTGTTTTGGTTTTTTTTCCCCAACCAGTAATAATGCATATTTGATAAAGATGGCTTTTCTGTTATTATTAAACAATGATAATGGCATATCCCGTTGATTGATCATACCAGATTCTATTTAATCAGGAAAAGTTGTTCCAGCCCATTGAGTATAGCCCCTTGTGCCATTTTTCTCCATGTCTTTAATGCAATGCATTTTTTTTTCCAGATTTGTTGGGGTTTTGGTAGTACTAGGACCACTCGCTTTGCTATACTAGAAGATCTTCAACTGCTATCTCCCACATTATGGAGCAACAACCACACTTGCCTCCGATGTGCCCTTTTGACATTTCAACTGCCCCACCTTCCACCTGTGTATGATTTATTATCTGACTGTACAGAATAACTTTGAGCATCTGTTATGTGACCTACCGTAGAATCATAGAATCATAGAATACTTAGAGTTGGAAGGGACCTTCAAAGGTCATCTAGTCCAACCCCCCTGCAAGGAGCAGGGACATCCCCCACTAGATCAGGTTGCTCAGAGCCTCATCCAACCAGGCCTTGAACGTTTCCAGGGATGAGGCATCCACCACCTCTCTGGGCAACCTGTTCCAGTGTTCTACAACTCGCATTGTAAAAATTTTTTTCCTAATATCCGATCTAAATCTACCTCCCTCTATTTTGAAACCATTACCCCTTGTCCTATCACAATACGCCCTACTGAACAGTCTCTCCCCGTCTTTCTTGTAGGCCCCCTTGAGGTACTGGAAGACTGCTATCAGGTCTCCCCGGAGCCTCCTCTTCTCCAGGCTGAACAGCCCCAACTCTCTCAGCCTGTCCTCATAGAAGAGGTGCTCCAGCCCTCTTACCATCTTTGTGGCCCTTCTCTGGACCTTCTCCAGCTGGTCCATGTCCTTCTTATGTTGGGGGCTCCAGTACTCCAGGTGGGGTCTCACCAGGGCAGAGTAGAGGGGGAGAATCACCTCCCTCGACCTGCTGGCCACGCTCCTCTTGATGCAGCCCAGGATGCGGTTGGCCTTCTGGGCCGCAAGGGCACATTGCCGGCTCATGTTGAGCTTCTCGTCCACCAGCACTCCCAAGTCCTTCTCCTCAGGGCTGCTCTCCATCCATTCTCCACCCAGCCTGTATTTGCGCCTGGGATTGCCACGTCCCATGTGCAGGACCTTGCACTTGGCCTGGTTGAACTGCATGAGGTTGGCACGGGCCCACCTCTCCAGTCTGTCCAGGTCCCTCTGGATGGCATCCCTCCCCTCCAGCGTGTCGACGGCACCACACAGCTTGGTGTCATCGGCAAACTTGCTGAGGGTGCACTCTATCCCACTGAGGGTGCACTCTATCCCACTATCCCACTCTATCCACACCGCCCCCAAACATTGGCGATGATCATCGCCTCGCGGAGCGGCCGGGACCGGGGAAAAAAAAAAGCCCAGCCGGGG
>JAAGAY010144253.1:0-17650 GCA_011801015.1 Ardeotis arabs
AAAAAAAAAAAAAAAAAAAAGCTCAGTGCTGTCAAATAATTTTTCATATCAAACATACATTTTCAAAGATATCAGAAACATCAGCTATATTTTAGATGGCCTTCCAAGTACACTGCATCTTGATACATGGAAGACCCATTAAAAGAAACACCTGTGCATTATTTTTTAAAAACAGATGCTTTGTGAACAATTTGACATTGAAAGATCTAGAGTTACTTTTACAGTGAAAATAAACAGGTATTAAAAAATATTTTAGTATAGTTACATGCTTCAGACCTTAAAGCACAAGTGACACTGCCCTGCACTGTCTTAAAAGAAAATAGCTAAAGGAATTGAACGATTACAAATTAAAAAGTAACCTGATACTTTTCATCCAAAGTACTTCAAGGTACCAAGGTAATAAATCTAAAAAACCCACCAGTTATAAAAAACAGGTAAGCTAATTCAAGCGAAAAAATATATTGTAGTTGCTATTATAAAATACAATCCCGGTGCGATTTTTAACTTGCATGTTTTCAGGACATGTTTCTTGCTTGTTTTGAAGCAGAAAGGCAATCAAAATTAAAAAATAAAGCAGTTGCAATGAGCACTCAAACACATTTTACATTCATTCTTATCCTCAAATGAATGTTGACACATCACAGATTTAAAACCAACAGGATTCTGTACACTGATATCAATCACTTCTACGTGTATATTTTCAACTAAGTTTTGCTATTTGCTGTAATTTTTAAGAGGACTGTCCAGGCAAAGTTATATACAATTTTCTGTGTCACATTTTCTCTAGAAGGTTATAGAAAACTAGCAGCAGATCAGAGTAAGCCTATACAGGCAGAAGATAAACTCCATGGGCAACGTAATGTAACGGGAAGAGAGCCCAGATTCATAACAAGGAGGCAGGAAATGTTTATAAGGAAAAACGTTCAAAGAAAGCATTCCTTATTCCAGTTTTCATCCCGCTCACACATTAGCATCACATGCATTGCAGTCATGTGCCTATGGCAACAGACTGATGCATCCCTAACTCAAACAATCAAAATCACTGATCGCAGTTCCTTTTAAAATAAAAACATAAGCTGCTAGATCTTGGGTTTTTTTTTTTCACTTGAAGTTTCTGCCTAAGTCCTTCTTCGGTGAAATCCCTACCAGAAGAAACAGAATTAAGCTTTTCTTCAGCCAGAGGAGCCACTATACTCCCATACTCCTCCTAAGTGACACGACAAGCATTAGTATGATGCCAACCACCCTTTGTGCTTCCAGAGTTTGACGAAGGAATCAGCAAATAAAGACATGCTGTTCTGTGCCAGCGCTGCCTTAAAGTTTCTTCTTTGGTTACAGAACAAGGAAGCACCTCACTGAAGGAGCCTGTGCGTTCTGCACAGGAGTAAAAAGAACTCAACAGGCATGTAAAGGTAGTGAAATAGGTACCGGTCACTACCTAAGCAGATGCAGTGGAATTAATGTAATGACTCCAAACTAACAGAAAAGATAAGACTACATGCAGGGTTTTAAATGGATTGTTTTGGAACAAGAACCAGTCAATGTGCCCACTAACCTGCACAGCCCTTTAAAGTATACTTCTGAGCCCCAAGCATCACCCATATTGCTACAGGGAAAAAGAAATAAAACGTGTAACACATAAAAGGAATTGCAGCAAATACACAGAAAATAAAACAATAGTGAAAAATATACTAAAGAACATCAAAAGAAAAAGATAGGGAACAACAGTGACTTAATAGGAAAATTTTGAGCAGTTGCTCCAAGTGCTGTCCACAGAGAGCTGCTATTCACTTTGTGCTGGCTCTCCTTGTTTCCAGCTGCTAAGTTCACATTGAAATAAGCTAAAAATACATTAAATACTTTCCAAATATTATTCCCCCATGTAAGCAATTGGTATAAGTTGCCACAGAGACGCTGTTCTCTTGCCAGTGAGAAGGGAAACAGTATACAACGCTGACAATAGAAGTTGTATTCTATGAAATCTATTGTCTTGGACAAGATGCAGTCCAAAATATGGGAAAGTTTGAAAAGGCATTATTTTAGCTATGAGAATTCCAGACTACTCCTCTCTTCCAGCAAGGCAATATATGAAAATGATACTTAAAGAAGAAGTTTATATTGCACACGAGAAAAGTATACTCTGCACTACTCCGAGGTAGAATATGTGCAATATTTCTAGCAATCAAGCTTTGGTATTTCAATGAGGAGGAAAAAAAGCTAAGAGTGGCAAATGTCTACAATTTAGGTGTACTGCCTCCTGACAAACTAAGATTTCACTATGCTGCAGATTCAAAATACAAATGTACCTGCTCAGCATTCAGGACTCTCCTTGACAGTAAATCGAGCTCTATGCAAAAATAAACGGAAGGTGGGGAGGAGAGATGGGACACAACACATACCAAAAAAACATCCAGTTCTTTCTGTTAAATGTGAAGTATAACAGGCTTTTTTATGACATGCCTTCCTCCAAAAACAGCAATGATTACACTGCTCAGTTCCCACATGTCCCCCAGCTTGACTTTTTGACACTTAGAACAATTACACATTCTCAGTCCTGAGGAATGATCCAGAGTTTGTGGAGTCAAAGGGACTCTTTCCATTGCCCAGAACTCCAACTACAGAATATGAAATACAACAATACCTAGGGAGGCAGGCAACTTCAATTTCTTATAACATTAATTTTTCTTCTAAAGCCAAACGTGACAGATCTTTTAGGAACTCAGAAATCCACAGCTTTCCACAGTTTTGGAAAGATACTGCAAGTCGCAGCAGTGATAATCTGCCAATTACAAGGCACATGTGTGAGCAAGACTTTTTTTTGTCTTCCAGACAAACAAGAATATTACATGGCCTAGGCCTATTCTCTTTGTGGGGATGAGGCAGGGGAAGTGTTAAGATTGCAGCTGCTGCAGAAGTTGAAGCTGCAACTCCCCTGGAGCTTGTACCGACTGTGTAGCCAGCCTAACATGCCGTTAAGGGATGCTACTGTACTACAGATAACTTTTGCATTTGGGTTTTTTTCTTGAATAAGACAAATATGAAGCTTTGGCCTGCTGTAGTTAACGGGAAGTCTTGCAACACATCTGGCAATATTACACCCAAGTTCCAATTCAGCTCAATATCTTGCCTATCAGAAGTTCCTAAATAACTACTTAGAGAGTATTCTTGAATAACATAGCTTTCCTTCACATCTTGTGTGACATTTGGTTTTGAGATTTATCACATTCGTATCATGATTTATTTTATATAGAAAACTCCCCACTGAAATAAAAGAGGAGACACAGTGAAGGTAAGCTGGAATGACAATCATTTCAAGTAGCCTACATCTGTAAGGAACTTATCTTTATGAAATATGGGGGTTGTTCTCTAGAAAATAAAACACCTCTTACAATAATGATCTAAATGTCACTAAAACCAAGAAAGCAAGTATTGATACTTTAGGGTAAGATACACTGGATTACAGCTTGGCTTTCTTCATTATGCTGAAGAATCACGTCTGGCTGATGTACTTATTTTGTAATGTTTAACTGTAATGGAAAATAGATGAAGTTCAAATGAAAACACTGTTTAGACTATGTCAACAGAGCATAAAACTAAATGAAGTGATTCTGTATTGACTATAAAAACATATTTGCTAATAGTAAAGTTACTAATATTTGCTAATAGTAAAGTTACTAATGGTTATCTATCAAGATCACAGCATGAAATAATTCTGCATCTTAAGAACCATGTTAAAGCAGCAGACACACAAAGTTAGATGTAATTTTTTTTTTATTTTGCAAAACAGCATCATGCAGTGCACTTTATTATTATTTTATCATTAGTGTAAATAATTCAAAAAATCCCAGGAAATCTCCAGCTTACTCTTTTTATTTTAAATTGCAAGTCACCAAAGGGCTTTCCACTAAGACAGCCAATGCTCACTTTACACTTGCTAGCAAAAGAAAATCAAATAACAGTATCTTGTTTCAGTATACAACTGCTTTGTTACAAAGGGAAGGATTCAGAAAACTAGAACAAATGACACTGCTGTAAAAACTATAAGCCTTTTAGACTCAGTTCAAAGACTTACGCATTTCTCTATAACATACTGAAGTTTTATATTCATCTCGGCAAATCAATCCACTAATAGGCATCAGTCATCAACACCTAAGTAAAGATCTGCCATTTCAAACAGCTTTGATGTGATTGAAGACTTGCACACAGTCGTAAGTATGACAGAACAGCTTAGCTATTAAAATGTTTTATCTAGCAAATAACTGCTCATCCTAATTGACTGAAATACTCTTCGAACGCTATTATTGCAAGGCTACTTCACTACATCGCCACTTGACTTATATCTTGAGATCCAGCACAACCACATCAAATCTTGTTAGAATATTTTCTCACACATACTTTTGTCAAGAGACCAAAACAATAAAGCTGACTGTCATTTTTACTACCAGTTGCTTATTTAATTTGATACTGAAACGTACTGGGATTCATTACAAAAGCTGCATGCAATCAGCCATTTCTATCAATCTCTCTTTTTACTGCACTAACAGAATGAACCTTACCAACCACATCAGTGGAAAGGGGTTGGCAGGACTGGGTGGAAGCTGTTCCTCTGCACCGAGCCCGACCTCTCACCACAAGAGGTGCAGTGGCAACGGCTCCTTTAAGCAGCGTTCTGCAGCCTGGGCCCAGCTCCAACACTTACCATATGTCAAGCTGACAGATAAGAAGCCCAAGACAGCCATCTGAAAACAACTGTATGCAGCCCCGGCCACCAGGCAGCGAGGGTTTCTAAGCCTACATCACTCACTTCAAAGCCAATTTTAAGCACACCGAAAGTAAATGTACCTGACCAAAAAAAAAAAAAACCAACAAAACCAAACCAAACAACAAAACCAAAACACAAGCACAAAGTCATTATTAGAAAGGCTATGAATATTGCAACTGATCACCAGAAACACAGCCAGAAGATTAATAATAGTTTGTGCCTATAACATTTTTCCTTCTTCATTATATTCACAATGTGCTAACAATTTGCAAGAAAAAGGAATCAAACATACCAGCAACTGCCACCAGGATTACATTTTACAGAATCAAACAAAATGCTATTGATCTAATACCTCAAATGAAGGGTGATTTGACTTTTACCGTGTATATAAACACATCATAGAGTTCATCAGTTTCTACCATTACTTTTGTTACTAGGAAGTACATCATACCAACTCCTTGTATACAGGCAAACGTTATCTCTCTGCGTTTATTCCAAAATTCCTACATAATCAGCACAAAGGAATACCTAAAGTTTACCCCAGTCCTCTAAACCATTTCCATAATCCCATGTATTCCATTTCTAGATTCCAAATTAATAAAATCCACGTGAACTTACCTACAGTTTGGAGGAGGGTCTAATGTAATTTCTGCAAGTTCCTTCTGAATCCTTTAGAGGAAAAAAAAAATATTATCAGGACTTTTCTGCAATATATTTCTTTCAACTTTATGAACATTTGTACAGCAGTCAAAAATAATAAAATACAATTCTTATAATTTCTTATGGAAAGCTGACGCTATAAGGTTCCATGAAACTGCTCAATAAAATATTGAACTAAAAAATCAAATCTTTTCTGAAAAACCAGCCTCTGATTTGGGACAAGTTATACCATGAGCAGCCACCTAGAAAATCCCACTTTTTCTATAGGTCAAGTTTCTCAGCTCCTTTGCTCACTTACACAACAATTAAACGTCTAGTATACTCTCCTTCTCCGTTTCCCCTCCTCCTACATGCCTCAAAGCTCTTGCTCTCCAGAATATTTAGCTTCTTAATGTATCTTGTACTGGCAGGGAAAAAAAAAAACCAACAAACTTTATAAGATAGTTGTCTCTCAGCCTCCTAGAAAAAGAAGGCCATCCCAGCTCCCTGGCGGGGCTGGGGACCCGCCGCTGGACTTGCTCCAATGCGTGCCTTCTTTGTACTGGGGGCCCTAATTCCAGGTACACGTTATTCCAGACGCAGTCTAATCAGAGTCGAGCGAAGGGAGATAAACCACTTTCCTCTACCTACTGGCTACACTCCCATTAGTACAGCCCAGGAGGTAGTTAGCCTTCCTTGCAGCCTCACGTCAAGCTTGCTGTCTGCCAGGGCCCAGAGCTGCTCCCCAGCCAGCATTGTTACAAGGGGCTGGTCCTTCCCACAACCATGATGCTACATTTGTCCTTGTTGAATTTCACGAGTTCCCTGGCAACCCTCTCTTGCAGCCTGCTGAGGTCCCTCTGAGCAGCAGCCCTGCCCCTGCGTGTACCAGCTGCTACACCCCAACTTGTCATCTGCAAACTCGAGAGTGGGTTCTGCCATATCCTCCAGGTCACTGATAAAGACACGAAGCTGGGCAGGCCCAGTACAGATCCTGGCAGTACTGCACTCACTACAGGCATCCTGCTGGAGCTCTTCCTCCAGGCAAGGCAACTTCATTGTTCAGGATTTCTGGATATTCCCAGGCTGACGCTCCCAGGCTCCTGATCTCTGCCACATCTGGCAATATGGGCTCTTCTCCCTTAAACCAGTGTCTGCATGAGAGCCAGTATCTCACCCTCTGAAGAAATTTAAACATGCAGAGTAGGAGTTTACAGAGTTCCCAAAGGAACTTGTAGGAGTTTACAGTTCCCAAAGACTTGCCAGAGTATGATGCCATAAGCAGGACTGTGATGGCCACCTTCCCTATAAACTACGCCCAAGGCTTTTTTTATAGGCTACTTCAGTGCAAAAACACGAACATTTAGAAGGAGGAAGGAAAAGAAAAACAGTTTAATGTACACTCAGTATTTTCCTCTTCCCTTCTCCTTCACAGAATCTCACGTACAGGAGCAGGTTGCTATTCCTGTTATTCCCTACACTAAGAAAGAAAACCTGCATGATAATACCACTCGATTCCTGAGATATGTGCTCAAGCCACAACCCAAAAGTTCCAGCCTGACCTGAAGCACACACATATCTTGTTAAAAATGACTGCCACCTGTTTTACACATAAATACAGGCAGATAAACCAGAAAATGGTTTATCAAAATAAACATTCAAGTATATTGGCATATATAACATAGAAATGAGCAGATATAGTCCTCTATATAATGTTAAGATCCAAACACAATCTTACACGCTAAGGAGTCTCACAGCCACTATCAAAATTCCCCTTATGCCACTATGAGTTGATTTTACAGCTATAATGAATAAATGAACCAAAGGCAGTAGAGGAACTGGCCTGAACCAGAAACTCCAATCCTTTATCATTCACATTCAGAAATAATTAGGATGTTTGTGGGTAAGATCTGTAGGTAGAGGTAATAATCATTTATTAGACCAGCTGATATTGTTGAAAGGATAAAAACAAAAACTCTTTCAGATGCTTAGCTTTTCTTCTGACCTCTATGGACCCCAATCCTACACACACACACTAGTTACTCCTGTAGAGGGGGAGAAATTTGACGTTTATTTGCTTTTTCTACTCATTAAAATATTTGCATCTCCAGTACATAGAATTTCCCCAACAAATATAATTCATTTCTTGTAAAAATACAGGTACAGGCTGCTTAGTCAATATTTGCAGCAAGTCATTGTAGTAACACTGAAAATCTACTGCATTTTTTAAAAGGGAAAATCTGATTAGTTAAGTCTAAGCACAACAAACATATTCCTTTTTAAAAGTTACTCCATTTAAACAATCCTAACTGTTCACACCTTTTAGAAGGGAGATCGTACAAGCGTGTGAGATGCTTAAAATATTTTTTCTGTATATGAAAAATTTCTGCTGTGGTTTTGAAATTTATACTATTACAAATTCAAATAATGAAAAACCTAGGTAGCATGGAATCTCCAGTTTCATGTGTTATGGGTTTTTTTTCTTTTTCTGTCTGTTGGCAAGTTACAGAATGATGGCACTGAACTTCTATAGAATATAGGGATTATTCCTTTGCTTTACATATAGTAGTAAGAGCAGTTAATATTTCATCACATTACAAGGAGTTTGAGATGCATCAAGAATGGACTGACAAGGGCAGCTTAAGTCCTAGATCAAAAACCTTATATTCTTCATTCTAAATCCTAAGTCATGTCCCTTCCATTCCAAAAACAAAAGGGTACAGAGCTCTCTCCTTTTCTCTCTCTGTTCTAGTTCAACCCAGATTTTCTAACTTTTAATGCCAAGAGCATTAACATGGTCCTTTATCAAGCTTTTCCTGTGATTGAGCAAACAAGAACAAAACACCTTTCTGCTTCAAGCGCTATAAATTGATCAGATGGTACTTTTGACTTTGGTTCAAAAGTCATAATTGCTTTTGCAAGCATCTAATATAAAGAGATATGTCATTCATTATTATTTTTATACAAACAACATACAACATATTAATATGTTACTGTCCATTGACTGATCTTCAGCAAGTTGCCTGTGTTTAATCTCCTACTCTGTGCCATCTCAAACTAAAATTAATACATATACCTTACATCTCTTTTGTTGCAACCTTAATTTACCTTGCATTCACGCTGAGAGCACATTCATAAACAGTTTCTGTAGAGCAGCTGACATGCAATAGCTTGTTCACATGTCACAGCATTCAAAGTTACAATTAAATTGTCAGACAACATCCCAGAGAGCCTTGCACTGATAGAGACCTCCAATGTGCAAGCTGGCCTTTGTCTGCACGAGCGATTCCACTGCTCTGGCACTTGTTTCATATCTCCATTGAGTTGCCCTCCGAATCTGGCATAGGAGAGGATGTGCCTCATTTCCTCCACTGACCACAGAGGGTTCACCGCGAGAACACGCAGCCTCTGGCAACAAAACATTTTTCGTGGGGTCCTTTCTTGCATCACTTTCTTTGGATTTTCTGCCTCAGTACATTTATGTTTAGTTATATCAGAGAGGGAAAAGGACTCTAAATTAAAATCATTATATATATCCAGTTTATATTTAAACTAATGACATTCTGGTTTACTATATATTGAGGAGCGGGGTGGTGGCAGGGGGATAAGCCCTTGCTAGTAATCAAAGCCCTGGGCTGTACACATCAGACATTTAATTTGCAATGTCAGATCTGATGCTCTTTGTTTGGTCTTAAAGAAGTCATTTGACTCCTCTCTCTCATATACACACATACGCATATATATATATATATTTATTTTTTTTCTTTCCCCCTCTATTTTACTAACAGAAAAGAGCAAACATAGTTGCCTTCCAGAAATAGTGCAAAGGTTAATCTACCCCTAAATTCAGAAGTATGAAAGTACGTCGTGGATTTCAAACATTATTAATTCTCACAGACACATATTTACTACTGCTCCAAGCCTAGGGGAACTGTGTGTTGTTTCCTTCACGAAACAGTTAAAGTTCTCTAACGCTAAGAGAGAACTGAACATGTCAGAATTTCCCAATATGAATAATAGAAAAAGAAGCAAATAAAGGACTATATGACAATAAGCTATTTTCGCCATGTATACTTTTCTAAAATACATGCCTCTTTATCTGTAAAAGCCAAGTGAACCAATACTCCATACTAAAGAATATGCTATATAGAAAATACTAAGAAATCACTGGTATGTATTTCTATCTTACACAAGCTGTGACTGAGCAGGAAATTGATCTAAAGATATTTTGCTGTCATATTCAACATGCTAAATATAATCGCCAGATTCCTTGAAAATAGTGATGTGATAAACTTCTCTGAAAAAAAAAAAAAAAAAAAAAAAGAGAAGAGAAAAAAGCTCAAAACCAGCAAAATAAAAATGAGGGAATTTTGAACAAATTTAATCCATTATCTATTTGCTACTCCTTAAGGTTGTAACTTCTTTCAATGAAGAAAAGAAAACATTACAACTAAAGTTTTGACGTTCACAATTCATTGCAGGCACAGATATTTATAGAAAAATTCCAGGACTGGACACGAAGGCTGACAGATTTTCAACTATCAACTTCAGGAGCCAAGCAAAACAATACATTTATTTGTTGAGCTACTGTGTCAGCCAAGAATGGTTACACTTCTCTCAATCCAAAGGTCATGCTAAGATTTGCTACTTAAGAGGTAACAAGATGCCTGCTGTTTTCAAGGACAGCAATTCAATTCTGTGTCTGAACTGTAATTGTGATATGCAGCGAGTTTCTCAATCTTGACATGTTAGGTAAGAAAGGTTGCTATTTAAGGTGATGCCCTCTAGGTGAGGAAAATTGAAGGACTGGTACACTGTATGACATATGCTGTAAGCTATTACATCTGTACAGCAGCTAGTCCTAAAAGTATTAACAGAGAAGGATTGCGTGTGATGGCATTCTGCCTTCTTGATGCCATCTATAGCAATCCTAACAGAAGAAACTCCATATTTAAAAAACAGAAATCCGACTCAAATACAAATTCAAGTGGTTTCATAGATCCTCCATAATCAGATCTTTTGGAAAGCAGTAAGCTGCGGGAGTAGTATATTCATACATAAGACATGGCAGCAATTTACACAAGCAAAAGTACACACAATGCTAAATCTTAAACCTTATACTACTGAAAAGTCTTTAAGTCTAATTGACTACATAAACACACAAATAAAAAGCAGAACAGAAGTATTCCAAATACAGATGCACAAATCTTCATTCTAATACAAGATATACATTAGGTATCATAATGTAATCCAAACATACTGTGACTACAATTCCATATGCATGGGAAAGCTTTCCAAGTGAGAAAATGTGACTTCCAAACTCAGATTAGAATCAAGTCTGTAGTTTATGACTTCAGTTAGCTCCGTTAACTTGCTGGTGTTCTCTGCTCTAAACAGGAATCAAGGAATCTTGACCAAAGCCGCAACTGCGGTACACTCTGTTGTTTGGGGTTTTTACTGATTTTAGCAGAGTTGACTCCTTTAACTACAATGGAGTTATTAGAGGGAATTGCATAGTGAAACACTTAAGTGATGATTATTGTGACTTTAGAGTAATGCCATACAAACCCACAGAATTCAAAAACTAAAAAATGAAAAGGTTGCTAAGCGTATATTCAGTCTTTTTTCACTAGGACAGCTGAATTCAATTTTTAAAAGATCACCTTTTTTTAACCTGGTCAAGAACAACATTCCCATTGAAGAAGTATAGCTTTATGCCTACACTATTTTTCATTTCTAATGAATAAAAATAATTATGTTACTATGAAGGTATTTTTATATAGACCGTTTCTGTAATACTTATCACATATTGAGGACTCTATGCCATTTTTCTTTTCTTGATGTTACTCCTCACCTTTTTATCCTCTACTTTAATTTCTGATTTTCCTTTCTTGAAGCATTACTGATTTTAATTAAAATGCAAAGAAACCTCTAATATGAAAACCAGGCCAGATTAAAAATGTTTATAGAAATGTAACCCTAATTCTAATACAGTGACAAACTACTGAATATAAAAAAATATAAAAAAGAAGAAAAAGAAAAAATACTATGATACTATCACAAAAACTACCTTGCTGTGATTCTTCCACAAAGTGCTATGACAACCAGCACTCCTAAAATGCATTTTTTCAAAAATATTATTTATTGTGCACATATCTACAGAACTCTCATAAATCATCTCAGCTTTTAAAATGCATAATCAAAGGCTTTCTTTCAATATTAGTACACACGTGAAACTGGCTTTAGAGTCTTAACTGGCAAACGCACTGATGTCAGCAACTGGCATAATTAGTTTCAGCAGAACCATAAGGAGATACGATTAAACTTTAAAAGGTTTAAGTAATTTTATCACTGTGAAATGCATGTTGATAAAAGCTCTAAGCTTTGAAGATACAAAGCTAAGATTAATAGACCAATTTCTGACATATCATTATTAATTTTTTAATAGGATAGTGTCCACAGGCCCTTGTCAGAATTGTGGCATCATTACATTAGGCACTGCAAAAAGTTCAGAATACTCTTTTCTAAAGACGTTAAAAAGTGGTTTCTAGAACCTTAGAAGTCCTGACTAGTCCAATATTCTTAATATTTAAAAAAATAACAATAGCAGGAAGCAGACAAAAGAGAAGGCGGCCAGAAACCATCACAGCTCTACGGATTAACTACATGAATAACATAATGGTTTGAAGTGAAAGCTGGCTTTTTTTTTTTTTTCTTTTAGTCATAGGCAAGCTTTGCTGGCCTTCCTGTAAGTGATAAGACTAGGTAACCTCCTCATAGTGTCATAGTAGGAGTGGGTCTTCAGAAAGCATTTCACCAGGGAAGAAAAAAACAAGAAATACTAGCTGTAAGGAAGGTGTCTACGGCAGAAGAAAAGCATGACAATACCTCACTGGAAAGATAGAAGAGACTTTGGTTCAGAAAAGTATGTAAATGGTAATCGACAGATTAAGGCAAGACAAAGACTTGAATCCTGAAGAGATGTACACATACATTTATATACTGGTATTTATGGACTGCTACTACACACGTATGTTATAAATTATGGCAATAGGGCCTTGATGCTTCTCCTTTTCCACAGCACCATAGCGGCACAACTTCAATGGTTTTTTTGTGTCGTTTACATGGCCTTGAATTAGCAAAGAAACAGGATCTGGGAATTCTGCATCAGGATAGTCTGCAAAATTGGTCTCTTGTCAGGTTATTTTAAGTGTTTTTTTAACTTCAATCACTATAATCCCATTCGAATTCTGTCGCCTAGACTAACACCTCTACGTGTACTAACGGAGCAATGCCAAGCTGCAAAATCCTTCTGTCTGGTCCAGGTAAGACAATAGTTATCTGGAGATTGACATGACAGCATAGAATAATTTAAATAGCTATTCTATAAACCCACCTTTCCTCTCAAGCAGAAAAGAGAAGTAAAAGAAATGGGTATTAAAACAGACCACAGTTTAAAGTAATGAAACCAACATGCATTTGTTGCTCACTCAAATATTTCTGACCTGACCGTCTGGGAAAAGGAAACGCAGTACTTGACAGCGATAGGTATTACGGTAGTCCTAACATGCTGAGTTACTGAACTGTCTGAAATGTTTATGGTTAATTAACTGTAAGTTACACTGACAAGTTTCAACATCAGTCATACATACACATACAGAGATATATTTTATAAGGCTACAAAACTGTCTGAGTTTTACTAGCAATAAAAAAATGTCAGCTTTTATCATGCAAGCTACTATTAAAACCATGTGAAAGAGCCAATCTGTCAAAGAAAGGAAAAAAGTATACAGGTCTCATTATTGTGACCGGGCTCAAAAGGCTATTACACTGACACAGTAGTGGTATAATAAAACAACAAGAAAATGAGTATACTGAGTCAATACATACATCTCATGGTCAGCTGAAATAAAGAGAAAGGGAAATAAACAGCCAGAAAGAACACTGTACCTTTTAGCACTAGTTGACAGTTTAGCAGCTGTTTTGCTTGATATTTTGCCCTCTTTTTTCTTGGGTTGAACTTGCTCCCTTTCTTGCTCCTGCTGAACACCTTCACGCTGATCTCCATCAGAGCTGCCTCCACTAGTGCTTGGACTATCATCAACTCTCTGCCCCTCTGTAGACATGGCAGATGCTGCACTGAAATAAACAAACAACAAAAGTTAGCTTTTTCAGGAGAAACTGTCCAACAGTATTTCTTACATGCCTTAAGGAAACAACACAGGAGATTTATGTCTTTGTCTTAATACATAATGTTTGTGTTATGGTACTTCAGTAATCTTAGTACTGAAGATTTTTGCCATAAGCATCTTAACCATAATTCAGGAGCTGGTCATTTTAAACCCCATACCGAATAAATAATAAACCCTTATGTATATGAAAAGTATACGTTATTGTAGTTAAGTGGGAAACAGAATTCTGCAAGTATAATACTATTCACTGGGAACCGTATTTCTCAACCGCTTGGCAATATCATGAGTTAGATATCGCATCGCTATGCCACCAGTTCAAATCTAGCACAGTTTTTTAAAAACTGAGAGCTATTACTATCTTAAGATTCTCTGTTATCCCATATAAAATAAATCTGTGGTCTCCTTCCAAGCCTATAATGTGGGTTTCCACATTACAAAATCCACATCTTGGCATGCCCGATGGAAACATTAACAGAACCAGAAGGCACTAACACAGGACTGTTTGTATTTACTAAAATGGTAAGCTTCTAGATCGGTAAGCACACTGGTAGAGGATATAAAGAAGTTTTTTCCTGACAAATTCTGTTCAGGCAACGTGAGGCAACAAAGCTGTCAGAGAACATGAACGACAAGAAATCTTAGTTTATTTCCAAAGTCACATTAATGCTTTATTTGCACACTTCTGATACTAGTTAGCTATTTTCATTTCTTCCTTCGTTTTAAATAGTGGAACAATATGCCGACAGATGAGGAATTACAAGCCCACTGTTACAGCTGTCATGACTTCTCAAACTGTTCTAATGAAGGGCAGATGTCCATGAAAAACTCTTACTGAATTAGCATATGTGGTGGCAATGAGCATTAGAAAACTTTACCAAAAAAAAAAAACCAAGCTAAAAACCAAATCCAAACCCAGAAGGTCTTTCCTTTTACTCCAAACCTGTAGTTTATATACATATTTTATTAAAATCTCTAGAGGAGGATATATAAGAGAACCACCTTCAAAGCACACAGGCCCAAACATTACTTGCTCACACCCACGCAATCCCCGTGTATCTGGGTGGTTTTCTGATCGAATCTGTCTGAATCAAGAATTTGCTCTTTCATACACAAAGAGTTTTACATTGCTGTGAACTTTGACTTGCTTTTCCTCTTCCCTATGTACAGACACCATCACAATTAAGAACAAAACTATTCACCTTGACTATTATATGTTTTAATACTCTCTCAAGGGAGAATAATGAGATTGCAGGCTCAGATTCAACCATGCTCATTCAATGGATTAAACAAAGTTCATCTCCCTGCATATATTTATGGAAAGAGACAGCAAAGGAAGGAAAGTAACATCAATGCTGACAGGGTTATGCTGAAAAGGATGCTTTTTAAAAAGGCCATAAATGTTCTAGTTATAGCTATATGTAAGAAAATAAATTTACTCCTATTCTGCAAAAGCCTTACCAAGATCTAATTCTGTCAAATAGACTGTGGAGTACAAGAACTAATCTTTTCAGGCATTATTGACACAGTCCAACTAACTTAGTGGACTGTGTCCAATTCCGTAAGGAGGAATTAGATCTTTTTTATCTCATTTACAAAGCTATACTGAAAGGGAAATCTGGAAGTATGGCATCTCTTCAAAATGTTTAGATGCTAAAAGAAATAGCAAGTAACAGCAAGTGATGGATGTAGGACTAGGTTTCCCTTCATCAGCTTAAGCTACATTTTGGATTTTATTATGGAAAATAATATTTTATACATTTATATAAAAACACAACACCTAGCCTGCTTATTGAAGTAACTGAAATAATGCATAGCTTGCATCTTAAAACTAAAGTACAAAAATTGTTCATTCGCTGAGAACAATTTTTCCTATGGTACAGCTACAACACTATATTTAACATAATTCATATATTTATGCAGGTTAATGTTTAGATATTTACATCCTGGTTGTCAGATTTTAAGATAAAAGCAACAGAAGATTTAGACATAATAAATACAAAAGTATCATATTCTGACAAGTCAAAATATGTATTTAATAACTATAATGCAATTTTGATAGTAGGTACCCATTTTCTTTGCTTCTATATACAGCTAAAATACAATCTCATCTTTTTTTATAACACTTTCAATGGCTTTTATTTTCTCTAGATTCTAGTTCTGATCTTTGCTTAATACATCTAATTTTAAAGAGAAAAAAATCTCTTCACAATGTACATACGCTTCAAAACCACAGGCCAGAAAGTTAAAAGCATATTTAATAAAGCCTATATGCATAGGACATCTGCTGTGAATAATCTGGGCTATAAATATTACCATTATCCAAAAACAACTGTATTCACTTCATAAGTTCAGGTTACTATCCAGCAGACAAACACTGTAACAGTAGCCCAGAGCATATAATTACTGTAACATGTAATGCCAGCATTTACAACAGGAAAATGCTTAAATCTGTCATTTGCTGTCTGGCTAGTTTCTTGGGTTTTTTTCCTCTCTCCTTCTCGCTCTGTTACCCTTTCTGACATCCAGGCAGTTCTTTCCATGCCCTCTCCTCATGGTATCTGCAATTTTAGGAATTTTGCGTAGTCCAAGGGATGCTCAATATTGTGGTAAAAGTGTGTTTTAAAGGGCCTGAAGTCAGACACTTCAAACATGGTCAAACTTAAAAGACTGAAAACCACATGAACAAATAAGACAATGGAAAAAAAAAAAAATAAAAAGCAACCAAGGAGATGACACTGTTAGGAAAACA
Organism: Ardeotis arabs; assembly: GCA_011801015.1. Taxonomy (NCBI): domain Eukaryota; kingdom Metazoa; phylum Chordata; class Aves; order Otidiformes; family Otididae; genus Ardeotis; species Ardeotis arabs. The sequence continues at coordinate 16,343 of JAAGAY010144253.1, forward strand.
TTTCGCTGCCACAAACACAGATGGAGAAACACAAGATACTCCTTAAATCTGGACAGCCACGAGTGTGTTTGCAACTGTCACACGGAGTGAGAGAGAAGACACGAGATGTCCGGGTCCCCGGCTGCCAGGCTATTCTACATTCAGAGAAGGGTTGCTAACCTCCCCCCTGTTGTCCTGGGAAAAACGAGCAGAGGGGACAGAGGAAGGAGTGAAAGGGGATTTAAAAGTCTCTCCCTTAATGTGAGATGATTCAGCAGAGACACAGATCACAAGCGTAACTACGACTATCAATTCTAAGTGAAGAGTGTCCAAAAGATCCGGTTTCTGTCATATATATATCCACTGGCACCTTCCTCTTGGTGGGGAAAAAAAAAACAACCCACAACAAAAAAAAAAAAACAACTACCACCCCTGTCAAAAAAAAAAAAAAAGAAAAATCCAGCAGTCGGGGACTGCTCCTGACAAGGTGCAGATGGGTCCCAAGGGCGGCAGGGCTAGTGATGATGTCTTTCAAAAGCAATCTTAATTTCCTATAGGCCAAGATAAATTGAGTATTTCTACAGGGTCCACGAAGCGCAGCAACAGCAGCAGCAGCCGCCTTTCTTCATCTTCATCAGAAACCGTAAAGGGAGAAAGGATCAAAACATCACAGGAGGGGACGAAGAAGGAGCCCGGTTTCTGGCCGGGAAGGGTCGGTCACCCGAGGGGACGGGATGGCAGCCACGGGCTCCCACGGCCCCACTGCCACGGGTGGGCACAGATGCGACTCGCCCGTCGGGGAGACCCAGCGTGCGGCATCGGGCCGTACCCGTGGGGGTGGGGGTCACAGGCACCCCCAAACGCCACACGCACCCCCTCGACTGGGCAGGCGGCGGCCGGGCCGGGGTAAGAAGTACGAGACAGCCGGGGAGAAGAGGAGGAGGAGGAGACTGCGAGAGGAAGACGCCGGGGGCACACGAGGGAAGGGAGGGGGTTGGGCTGCGGGGCTCCTCGGGGCGCTCCGTGGGGGGGTGAAGGGGGAGTAGTGCCCCTCCTGAGGGGCTCTGGGGCGGGAGCGGGGGCCGGGGGTGGGCGCCGCTGAGGCCCGCAGCGGGGCAAGCGGGACAAATGGACACGGAAGAGTTGTGGAAGGGGTGCGGAGGAGGCGCGGAGGCCGGAGCGATGGAGGGATGGAGCCGGGGGGAGGGGGGAGCGGTGGTGGAGATGCCGAGGTGGCAGGGGGCGGCGGACGGGACTGTTGCTAAAAACGGGCACGGCTGGGGATGACAAGGTGGAGGGGTGGGGGTACCGGGCAGCGCCGGGAGGATG
>JAAGAY010144254.1:0-23648 GCA_011801015.1 Ardeotis arabs
ATTTTTTTTTTTTTTTTTTTTTTTTTTTTTAATCTGATCTTCAATTATACTATGAAGTATACAGGAGAGACCTTGTGTTGCTGAAGTTATACCCCAGAAAGAATAGTTAATGCTGTAACTTCTTAAGCTGAGAGGTTTTTTAAGACACTTACCGGAAGGTTTGGAGTTACTTTAGGAAGTGATTTGGTGGGCAGTGGGGCATTTGCTGGTACTGGAAGAGTGAGACTGACAAGAAGAAAACACTTTTTCCTCTTCTGAACTGCTGTGCTGCAAGGCAGCTGCAACAGGAGCCCTGAGATGTCAAGGGAGTCTGCAATAACTTCCACTAAATACTTCCCTCAAACTGTGAGACTTCTCAGAGGGAGGTTTAGAATTTTCTTTTAGAAGGAAATTCATCAGTGCAATATCACACATCTCAAATGTAGCTTACTGAAGTATTGAATATGTGTTTCAGAAATTCATTCTCTTAGGTTTCTGTATTGAGACTCAGGGCCCAGAGTTTGGCAGACTGCTTTTTTTTCCCCTGAAATGCCTCAAAGATTTGTGACTACCGACAGAGCTTTTTTTTTTGTCAGTGTTTAGAGGTTTCATGATTCATGTTTAATGTTATAAAGAACATGAATTTTTAATATACGTAGAGGTTTTTAAAAATAAGATACAAATTTGGTAACTGAAATGTTACTTCTCACTAAGTGTTAAACTTGCTGTAAACCTCTGATTTTAAAAAGTTCTGTTCATTAAATGTTCTAGATGTGCTACAAAGCTGCATATGGCTATTCTAACTGAGAAATTGTCACGTGCAGCTAAATCTGTATTTCTTGAAAACCCACTATCCTGGTATAGTAATGTAACTTGATCTAGGATGATTTCACTCTTCTCTTTATTTAATCAGACGACAACAACAAACCTCCCAGTTTATTTTCAGTCATGATTTAGCCGTATCACTCTTGCAAGATTCACTTGCAAAAATTTTAACCAGGAAAAAAACCACTTGTTATGAGGTAGAACATAAAACCAGAGCTCATGGAGGAGGGCTGTGCCTATGGGGATGTACAGATTTTTCTTCTCCCTCTGTCTGTTTAAACCTTTTGTGAAGTGCTCTAATTCCTGTCTGTGGGGTTAACACTTCCAGCTGATGGTCATCAGTTCCGTCAACTGATTGTGTTCTAATTAAGTCCTTATTTGTTAAGGTCATTGCATTTCACATGCCTTCATAGGAAACAAAGTAATAGGAATGGAGTATAAAGAAGAGAAGAAATTATTGGACAGATTTCTAGAGGATGAAGGAATTTGGAAAGAGTGCAGAAGCCTTTTTTTGTGAAAAGCTCTGGTTTCATGAACAGGAATATTAATACTCAATGATCAGTTGTATATTCTTGTTCTAATCACTTCTAATTCCTCCCCTAATAAAAACAGATTTTCTTTCCTGAAAAGCCGAACCGAAATGAATGGAATTCCACTTGAACACTTAGGTTTCCTTTTAAGGAAGAAATCTTACATGCATTGAAGCTGTGAAACAGTGTTCATTGTGTCTTTGAAAAACTGAAAACAAGCCACCTGAACATACTTTGAGCTCAAACTTATGCTTTATTTTGAATAATGTAGTAAGTCTTTATCTCTGATAACATGTCGGGAATAGTAGGCAAGATCATACTGAGATGCTGAAGTAAATCACATAAAAGATGCCAGCATTGTGCAAAACAGAATTCCAAGCCAACTTTAAAAGTATATGACCTTCCCAAGAGGTAATTGCAAAATGTAAAGGGCAAATGTGCTCATCTGCCATTAATTGTTAACTTTCAGTTTGTTTTCTCCTTGCCTGTTTCTTGGTTTAGGAAAAATAGCAACTTTCCCACGTATGGCTAATGCTTATGTTTTTCTCTATACTGATATATCTTCCAGTTATGTTTAAATGATTTATTGCTTGTTGTCATTTGATTAAATAGTCAGTTTGTCCCTAAGAGTTTAAAAAGAAAAAAAAATCATGGGGGAATGTGGGGGGGGTGTGTGTGGCATTAAATCTTTTACTTTCTGTTTCTGAGACACGTGCCAAATTTTTTGAGTGTAAGTCCCTTAATTAGTGTTTGAAATTGGTGTTCCCAGTCCATCATTCTGTTTCTGCTTTGAGTTTGATTAGTTGGGCAGAGAGGAAAGTTAATTATGGAGTGAGAAGAAATGGTGACAGTGAGGGAAAAATCTTACCTTGCGGGGACTTGGCTCACCACAGCTATACCAGTATTTCTTTCATGGCTCTTAATCATTAGCTGTTCAGTGATAAATAAAACAAACTATTTTTCATAATTGTGGAAGCCTTTTGCTCAATTGATGTTTATATTTAAATCTTTTGAGGATGGGATAACTCTCTTGCATTCTCTTGTGAGTTCTGTAACTGAGCAAACTTTTTAAAACAGCAGATCTTCAGAATGAGTGAATGTAGTGTTTAAACTGTCAGTTTTGTTAAGTGAGTTTGAATAAAATATCTCCTGCCTTTCTGATAATTTTCCCTCTTATAAAGTAAATAGGATTAAAAAATAATGCAGACAACCTACTGCTTTCCTGGCTTCAAGGATATACCCACAACCAACTTGAGCTTTGTTGAAGTACCAGCTGAAAATGGGAATGTGTGTTGGTCTGTAAGAATACTAATTAATACAGTGTTTGTTTTGGAAGGATAAAAGATTGTTTCCTTGCCTGTATCACTTCTGAGAAAGTATGTGCTTATTAGCAGAGTTCAGCAGTGCAGAGGAAGATTAAAGGGAAATTCTAAAGTAAAAAAAAAAAAACCCCAAAAAACAAACAAACAAACAAAAACCTGAACAACCAAAACCAGAACAAAAAAAACCCACTAAAGAACTAACAAGCAAACAACAAAAACTCCACCAAAACCAAACCCACTGAGCTTCAGTGGCTTAGTGCCTCTTTGCATTTTAAGAGTCGCTGCTCGTCACTTATCCAAATGGTATTTACAGATTTGTGGAAGGGGTGAGGAGATGATTCTGATTTCAAGTGGTTGAAATGTATCTAATGTGTATAATATTAGCCCAGTAGAACATGTATATAATTTATAAATCAATACCTGTATCTTTGGGGTACATACTAAAATATTTTTTACTGATGTGGTATGTCATCATTTTTTACTGATGTGGTATGTCATCATTTTTTACTGATGTGGTATGTCATCTCCAAAAAAGTTTGGAGACCACTAATCTACAGGGTCAGATTCTGTTCGGAGGGAAGATGTTTCACCTAGTAATAACAACTGTTAACAGCAGTTTGTTACCACTTCTAGTACAGGAGGTCCTTGTGCAATTACTTGTAATACTGGATACTCTCCAGACAACCGAACACTTTCTTTGTGTTTTCAAGTTTCCTGAGCAATGCCTGATGACTTGGGGGTTTTTATAACTGTACAGAATACAAAGAAGTGTTATTTATCAAAGAGAGCAGTAAGGATTCATTTTTGCTAGGTGCTTTCTCTGGGACTTGCATCCTGCTTTTGTAGCAATAACAAAAAAATTGTATACTCACATTCCCACTGCTTTAAATCTGTCACTGTAGAACCTGGATTGTGCTTGAACTGTTCCTGTTTGTCTTGTCCGACTTTGAGATACTAAAGGCAAGCAGGCAAAGAAACTAAATCCCTGTTTCATTTTCGTAGACACAAGTGAGTGGATGTGTACTCTGTAGTGTGCTGTGCGTCTGCGGTTGAGACAGGCACTCTGTAAGAAACTTGCACTGAATTACTGTTCTGAAAACATGCTTCTCCTTACTGGAGGATAAGCAGGCTTTCTAGCAAGGCTGTAAGGTGTGGTAGCAATGAGAAGACTAACGGGGATTTCTCTGAAATCCGCCTAGCTGTAGGCTTCTTAAGGTGTGTACGTGGCGGGGTGGACTGGGGAGTAGCGGTGGTTTTGTTTCTCCTTTATAAAGCAAAGCATTTAAATTCCAAGTGAGGGCTCTCAAGACTATACGCAGACAGCACAAGTTGTATAAAAAATTCAGATTAAAGATAATTAAAAGAGGTGATTAACTGAAGGAATAACTTGTTTAAAGTTTAGTAGAGAATATGCAAGTAAATAAAGCTGACGCTTCATGACAATTAAGAGCCTGTACTTGTAATACCAAATGTCTTAACATTCCATGTTTCTGCAATTATAGTGGCTTAAATGTAAATTTAGAAATCTATGCTGAAAGGAAAACTTAATTAGCCTGTTTGTGTAAGTAGTCCTACAAGAGAAAGAAGTTCAAGTTTATACTCTTAAGTCTTCCCAGTTAATTTGTAATCTCTTAATCTTGGCTAATATTTCAGAACACTATTGAAAGATGAGCTGGAACTTAGAAGCAGACTTCCTTTTGAAAAGCCGCGAGAGGTCATAAGGGTCAAATAGTGCCAGTAATAAAGTCATGTAGTTATCTTTGATCTAAAGCAGACACAATTAAAAAAAAAAAATCTCAAATCTATTTAAAAATATTACTGAAGTTTTTTTTCCTAGAAGTTAACTCTTCAGGTGTCAAATGTTATATTAACATAGCTGCAAGGTTTACTTTGGGTATTTACAGTGAGTTACTGAACTTATTATATAAGTGTCTATTGCTTGTTTTGAATGGTGAGAATGATTATCAGAATTGCTATTCTCTCAGACTATGGAAATAATTTTTGAGAAATAACGTGCATTTATGTCTATGTTTATACACTTACATATAAATTGAGCTTGAAGCTCAGTGGTGTTTTTGTATGTTTTTACGCTGAGTACAGTGCCAGGAAATACTTTCTAGCCAAGGTCCATTGCTGAAAGCTGACAAAGTTTGAGGAAGATAGGAGGAGTGTACTCCCTGAGCTACAGCAAGATTGGAAGATAAATGGTTATAGCTATTTGATGGATTGAACCAGGCAGTGGCTCAGTACTAAGGGCTGGATTCAAGTGATTACCAATTAATTTTTTTTTTTTTTTTTTCCCCCTGCCTTCTCCTCAAAGGAAGCTGATAGCCTGCTTCCTTAAACTCTTCAGACTTATCTGGAGTTACTCAGTACTGAGCAAGTGCTTATCCCAAAGCAGCGATTTGTTTTCTTATCAGAACTTGTACCTGACCTTGGATCAGCTCTGCTGGTGGTAGACTGGAGAAAGAGCTGGAAAGCAGTCTTGGCTTTTGATGCTCTTCCAGGTTGCTTTTGTATCACCCTTTTCAGGGTTACATTTGTATAAGCACAAAGAATTAAAAACTTTATTTGGCATTACATGGCACTGCATCACTGCTGGTAAGCTCTGAGGGGAGGTGGTGGAAGTAATCACATCAAAGCTGGTTTTGTTCCAAATTTGTGATGGAAGTTCTATTGTGCTGTGAATACAGTGCTGGTACAAACACTGAATACTAAATGTATTGTTAATCTCTGACAGGAATCAACAAAAAGAGGCAAGCTTATTTCAATAGCTTGAACTTAGTTAGTGGGAGAAGGGAAAGAATGAGTAATTTTGCACTGTGAGATGGAAGCTTGATAAGCAGGTACATCTCTGAAAGTATTAGGGGCGTGTGTTAAGACATATCAAAAACTGGCAATTCTCTCAAATTAAAATATGCTTGAGGACACCAGAGAACTCCCTGAGTCAGGGAAGATCTTCCATGGGGCTCAGCTCACTGCTTGTAGTGATTCTTTCTGTACACATCTTCCTTTGTGTTTTGAAGGACAATGACTGTTTTAGCAGTACTTATTATCATCAGCACAGTACTGTAAGAAGTCTGTTTCAACAGTGCTGTGTTGCAGTCTCAGGTTGATAAGTCTTTATTCCTGGCTGGCCGAGTTTCAGGAGATCACTAGATCTCTAGTATGAGATCTATAGGAAGATAAGTTTGTGTGGGGAAACAAGAGTAACTGTGTTGATAAATTGTATTTCACATTGTAACTCAAAGCATTCAGTCTGGTTTGGGTGTGAAGTCCAGTATTTCCTTTGATAGAGCCTTGCAGTAGGTATTTATTATTGCTAAGGCATTTCTTTTATTGATTTATTTATTTTTAAACTAATGTGTTGTTTCAGCATTCAGCAGTCAGAAATGTGGCCACATATCTCTTGTGTATGCTATCCGAAAACTTTTAACTGAGGATTTACAGTTTTGTTTTGTGTGGTTACTTTCCCCCTTTGCTTTAAAAAGATGTAAATACCTCCCATAACATGTATCACTGTCTACCAGCTTATGCTGCCTCTTAAATTCTGCTGTATTTTACAGGCTAATCTCCTGCAGGCTTGCAGTTAACTTTCTTGAATCTCTGTATATTTGAAATTGTTGCATAAGCAAAGATTAAGTAGGTATAATTTTCATAGATACAAGATGGTGGCTGAAGATAGCTGCTGCCAGAATTGCCAGACTAAATGACTGCAAGTGAACAGTCTTTAACAATTTTACGGTATTAGACAAAAGTTGGAGACAGCTTCTTCCAAAACAGAGTAAGTAGGACTGCACTGAACATGAAAGCCCATGTTCTTTAGGAGTAGGTGGGGGAACGATAGTTAAACCTTTTAATTTGGTTCATCCATCTTACCTTTCCAGAGTGTACTCCTCAAGAGCAGGAGGTTCATATTGGTATTTACCGTAGTGCTGTTTATTCAGCACAATTGGGTGTTGGCTCTGGGTCAAGGTATGGCTGTCACAGGAAATTGAGCTATAACCAGTAACCACGTTCTGATCAGAAGATCAGAACCAGATATGTTTTAACTAAAAACCAACTTTCTTCTGTAGAAGAACTTTCTGATAGAAAGGTCTCTAGATGTAGTGTAAGGAAAAAGTCTTGTGACACTGTCACCAAGGAAAGTCAGTGTGATTAGTATTTTTTCACAGCCTACAGGCATTTCTCCAGTAAGACTTCTTCACATCTAGGCTTCCTTGGACACGGGGAAAAAATGATGTTAATCTCCTCAGATGTCGCTAAATAAGCGTTGTTTCTTTTTCCTATGCCCTGCCTTCGCCATCGAAAACTTCCTCGAAACAGTCAGCCTTCACTGTTAGTAGCTTGATAATGACATTTTTCTTGAGTCAGTGCTGTCCAGCTGGTGGATCCATATTTGTTGTCTTTAAACTCTTAAAGTGTAATGTACATTTAACTCCAAATGCATTCTCTTTTCTACAAAGCCTGTCTAGGGTCTGAACTCTGACTCCTAGGTTAACTTGAAGTCAGTTCTTACTGTGACTTTGTGCTACTAGAGAGGAGTGTTCCTGTAGAAGTCTTGGACATAGCATATCACTTTGTCTAGGGCTACATAAGTTGGAGTAACTCAAAAAACTAGTAGAACAGCTACATGAGACCCACTTATTCTACAGTCCCTAATACCAGTTTCCTTATGACTTTTTGCAGGCAAGTCTAAACTACTGCTTTCTTATATTTCTAGTTAAAACAATCTTGTTTTCTCTTTTTTTTTAATCTCTTGTAAGCTACTAGAAAAAAAAAACCCCTCACTTACTATCTACAGCTTTCCTACTAATATATCTTCTCATAGCAGGAAATCAGTGGCTTAAAAAAAGGCTTAGATGGTGTTCTAGATTACTAGGTTTGTAGTAGCTTTGCTAAACGTTCGGTGGTTTGGTTCTTTAAATTTCCCCCTGTGCCTAGCTGCTTTTTTGGCTGCTTGATGTATGTAGCTGTTCTTTAGCTCTCACAATGCAGTATGAATGTGCCAGTCAATTGCAAAGATAGCAAAAGGTAGATGAAGTCTGGGACAATAAAGCTCTAGAAAATTCCCGGGGTGAAGACAAGATTCTGGTATTGTGTAGGTGAACTGGGAAAGAAGGTGGAAGTGAGGAAAGCTGCCTGTGTTCCTCTTTCCTGTAAGTTTGATAGTGCGGGTTTTCCAGTCAGCATACAGATGCTCTTGCACGTTATTTAGACTGCACCTCTGAGTTCGGGCTGTCCTAGAACTTGTTCTGGATGAGCACAAGTCTCTAGCATACAGATACCAGATGAGTTTAGGTACTTCCGCAAGGCTTGAGGGTGAATCAAATTGTTCATGCTGTCAAAGCCATTGACACTCATTTCCTGGTGCTCATCTATCTCTATTAGTCTCCTTAAGAACCTCATTTAATTATGGCATAATTCATACTAGGTTCTGTACAGACCAAGTAACTGTCTCTACCACTCTTGCAGTGAAACGGATGAACGAGGAATTTCTCTGCAGCTGTAGTCCACTAAACAGTGCTGTCTGGTTACACACATTAATTGTAGCTCTGTACTGCCTCCTGCAAACATCGCTTCAAATTCTGCTACCATGTGCTCTTAGTTCTTGCTTGTCTGCATACAAGCACATGTGATGTATCCCATTTAAGAGTTCCATTTAGATCTTAAACTGTTTCTGTTGTATCTCTTGTAAATGCTTGTATTTAATGATGAAATTAGCTGAGTCTGGTTTACTATGAAATGTTATGCTGAAAGCTAGGAATAAATGTGCATTCTGGGAATAGAAAAGTCTGGATTAAAAATGTTTCAAGGAGGACATAGTGTTTGGAAGTAAGTATGTAAATATTGGACTATCAGTTGTCACCTGCAGATCTCAGACTTCTGAGAAGAAACTAAGGACTTGTAAATAAAGTGTGTGTAGGTGGATAATTTGTACTCTTCTATGTCTTAAGATATTGTTTGAGTTTGTTCTTTCAAATGTGTATCTACTTACCCAGGAGCTAAGATATTTAATTTGTCTCGATGTTAAAACTGGAGAAACTCCTCCACCTTGGAACAAGTGAGTTTTGGTAGACAACAAGCTTTTTGTCGTTCTTGATATAGAAAAACTCTTCTCCTTTGCAAGTTTATTCTCTCCTACACAGATATTAATTGCTTTTAAGAATTTATTTTCACTTAAAAGATCTGACTTAAATTTATTCTTTCCCACAGTCTTGAACTCTTCAGCAGGTACTACACCACTACGAAAACTCTTACTGAATGTCAACCACGTGACCCCAGGATACTCTTAGTGTTTATACTGTCTTACTGACTTGCATGTGGAGAGGGGTGCCCTTCACAGATTAGAAAGCTGATAATGTCACCTTCTTGCTCTCTCTTCTGTTTCCTATGTAGTTCACTGGAATTTCTTAACAGTAGGAGAACTGGAAACCTAAAACTTAACTTTGTGTACTTTGGTATTCCATGTAACTGTTGAGAGTATGCTAACAAAAGAGGAAGTGTGTGTGTGCATGTGTATAGAAAGAGGATGTGAAACTAATAGTAACTGGATAGGTATGGGAGAGAGCTGGGGCTAAAAGTTAACATCTGTTAGGTTTTTGAAGCTACGTTATTAACTTAATGACCCGTACTCAATTTCACTATAGCCATGTAAAACTTCACTTGAGTTACAAGTTGTAATGGACATTAGAAGAATTAAGCCTCCATTAAACTGAATTACTGTAGCCCAAAATAACTATATATATATATATATATTTTTTTTTTTTTTTTTTTTTTTACTGCTAATGCACTTTGTTTTAAAGTCAGTGATACAACAAATAATACTGTGTAACTCAAATGGAATTATGTAGTGTTCTTTGCAGTGGAGGAGTACTCCCCAACTATGTGAACTTGTTAAAGTGACTTTATTATAGCTGCAGATGCAAATTCCCTCAACTTTCTAGTGTGTGTATTTTGGTTTGTCACTGTTTTGTAAAAATGGAGAACTGCATTCACAAAGAGTAGAAATTTGTGTTTGAAGTTCTATCTGCAGCTCCGTGTGAGGTGCATAAAAGTCTTGCACCTTTTTTAATAATCCTTTCCAGCAATTTTTTGTTGGCCTTCTATGGTACAGTGCAAAAACCGTTGGAAGGTTTCACAGAAATATAAAGCTTGAATTCTCACTGCTATGTGAAAACCTGAAGAATAATTACTACCTTGGTATATGACTATTTGAAAGTAAAAGGAACATTTAAACTTATTTGTGGTTAAAAGTAAGACATAGCTGTAAAATGAAAGCAACTGTAAAGTGCATTGTGATTTAAAGTTAAGCCTGTCTCTAACTGATTCTACTAACTTTTCCCTGTAAAATAAGGTCAGTGCTCTTTTAGCTTTAGTGAGCTGCAGACTCCTGTAGCCGTGATTAATATTTATTTCGATATATACCAGCTTTGTCTAGAGAGATTCTTCTGCCAGTAGAGCTCTGGATATCTATTTACTGAGGGTAGGAAAGCTAGCCATAAGCTCTGCTTCGCTTATGGTGTGCCGTTCTTTTTGTGAATGCTTAGACCCTGCATTTAAAGTAGTGCCTGGCAATATGATCAATACAGGTAAAGTTTCAAGTGTGTTCCAGGATAGCAGGATGGATTAAGTGCTGATGTGGATCGGATGTTTGTGGTTCGTTGAATAGAAGCAGATTAGTCAAAATGGCAGTGGCATACTAGCAATAGAGGAGGAAGGAAAACAGGGACTGGTACACCACTGCATGACCGTGCGGCAAATCTAGTTCTAGGGAATGTTGGGCTCTGTAGTTACTGTAACCTCTCGGTCCCATTTCTGAGATTAATAGTTCAGAGTCCATCTCTCCGTGAAACTTATTGTGCCCTCTTTCCAACTGCATTGCTTCATCTTCTTTGAGTTTCACCTGCTATTTTTGTCTGTGCTCATTCTACAGATCTGTTCAGCCATCCTCTTTCAGATCTGATGACATGAAGTGCTTCAGACTCTGCCATCTCACTTTCTCTTCTCCTCATCCAGGTTGTCTATGCTGTTCAGCATGTGCTGTTCATGATGAATGATGGCTAAACTCCAGTAATGACCCCTTTCTGCTGCAGGAAAATGCTCAGTGATTGTTTTCAGCATGTTTTTTGTGTGTTATGTGTTTGTGTGTGTGGTGTTTTTGATTTTTAAACCAAGCACTTGGTTTTAAAAAAAAAAAAAACAAAAAAACCCAAAAAAACCAAAAAAACAACACAAAGACCTTCCTGCCACCCATAGAGGGTCCAGTATAAAAGCCTTTGAAGGGGGAGACCTTGCCAAATGATTTGTGGAAGGTCTGATATGTTATGGCAACCAAATATCCTTGCATGTGTGCTTTTTGTGAGGCACTTTGGCTTATGGAAGCTGAGTTGAAACTCTCCCCATCGTGTGACACTTCAACAGGTGCCAGCTTGCTGTTGTCAAGTAAATTAATATTATCAGGTAATAAGCCTGATATCTGCTCTTCTTTCCATGTGTCCTATAGAGCTTGTGAATAAATTATGCTCTCCAATCAGTTGCCACTTAGGGCAGTGGAACCATTTTATTTTCTCTCTGCCTTGTTCACATGACACCATCACAAACTGTTCATAGGCTATCCTTGTCGTCGATACTGTGGTATTTAGTGATGCAACTGTCCTGTAAACAGACGTTTATTTTCTACTATTGAATGTCTGAAGAGAGGTACAATCTCCAGCTATTTATTCTTACTCCTCTGCTGAGAACTACTGCTCCCTTACATTTGCTAACAGCTGTTGATGAGTCTTCTCCATCGAGCTGCAGTCGAAACAAGAGGGCTGACTGAGATGTCCTAAATAGGTCTCTTGAAACCTGTTACTGACAATGAGCTCTGGCTTGGTTGTATTCAAGTGTAGTTTTATGTAATCCTCTAGCTGAATCACCTAGCACTCTGTAACAGTAACCTGTCTTCATTACTGATTCTTGTATCAATCTTTGTCACATGGAAACTTTATCAGGAGAAGTTGTATAAATATTTAACATTGCTGGAGCTTTACCTCCAGACTTACTAAGAGTACTGTGCTGTGGAAGCTGGGCAAAATGTGCTTTTTCCCAGAGCTGATCTGGAACAGCAGGACTTGTTGCTGTGATTTCTCCTCCCCTGCCCCTAGACTATAAGGATCAGAAGCTCTTAATGAAGCTCTTCTGGCTAACTAGAGTCCTGTATGGGCTTGTCCTGCTCAGAAACTTGTTAAAGCTATTGTTGGAAATAGTACTGCTGTGTTTTTAAAAATGCTTAGCACATATTGACCAACACTGGAAACTTTAAATAGCTTTTTAAGTATTGAAGTTGCTACCAGTGCACTCTATAGCTGTCCCTAAGCATATATGCACTTCAATATCTTGGATGTAGATCCTTGTATGTTCTTGAAAGATTTGCTTAATGCAAGAGTGCTGGAATAGTCCTAAGATGACCTTGTAATGTCCCTGTAGTCAGTCTTGGGCTGTCCTTAATTTAGCATTGAAATACCCTTGCCAAATTGCTGTAACTAAGGGATGGGATTTAATTTACTCTTAATCATGCTGGTTTTATTGCTGGCCTAGTACAGGAGAGTTTGTAGGAAAGCTTCTGTGGCAGAGAAGCAGTCTTGTAGAAACTAGCTAGACAATACTACATGGTTTGTTTTTTAATTCTTTAAAGAATTTTTGTCATGAGAGGGTCAGTTCTACATCTGGACATAATTAGACTCACGCTAGAGATGAAAGTCTACTTAAAATATCATTTTGTTCTGCCCCAATACTGAACTTTCTTAAACACTATGACGCTTTGCGAGGAGGGGGGATGGACACATACAACACGTGGTGGGGGACAGGACATGGGCTCTGACTCCTGATTATTGAAGTCATTCCTAGTAGTACACTTTTAGTCCATGAATATTTTTTTAATGGTAAAAGCTGTCATTTAGAAACTTTTAAATAATTTTTGATCAGAGACTACTTGGCAAGTTGATCAAACGTTGTAGTGCTAGAATATGCTCAGAGTCAAAACTGTGTATCTAACTACAACCAAAGCTGGATTCCTTAACTAGCTCCAGCAACTTCCATTTAACTCCTTCATTGCTACCACATGTTTTTCCATTTCTTGGTTGAAGCACGCTTCTATACAATTTAATGTCTGTATTTCTATCAATTTGGTGTGCTCTTCCAGTGCTGGTTAATTAAGACCTGGACAAAATGTTACTGGCAAGGTTCCATAGACTCAGTGAAGAGAAGAGAGGTGGATTTCCTCCTTCCCTATCCCCAGGAAAGGAAAGCCGCTCTTGTTAGTGCACTTCTGAATGTTGATATAAACAATAAATGGTTCAGCATCGGAAATATCTTCAATGAGATGTAACTGCTGCTGTTTCGAACTCCATCCAATCAGCAACTTAAAACATTTTTTGTGTGTGTGTGCAACAAGTTATTATATAAATAAGAGAATGGTAGCATTGTATTTCTTGGCTAAAATAAAAATATTTGTAAAAAGCAGCACTTACAGTAAACTTGTGCACAGTTTAAGAAAAGTTACTGCAAAAGCCTTTGGGGAAACTAAATACGAGATTGCTTGGGAAATGTTAGAGAAAGTAAACAGCAATATGTGCTGACAGTGTTGAAGCAAAAGAGGAGCTAAATTCCTGTTTTAGTGAGGAATGGGAGGTAATAGTTTACTTTAGTGCTTTAAATTGGTTATTGCCATCTGCTCTGACACAGTTGATAAAACACTAAAGATGAAAATTAGATCTTAAGCGTGGATGATTTTGAACATACACTTTTCTGGAATGACATGTAGCTGTCGTGTTCTACTATACGCACTATACCTGCCACGTTGAGTAGACAATAATCTTTTTATTTTAAAGCTATTCTATGGAACTACTAACTGTAGAAGAATGTAATCTATTTGGGGATTCAGTTACTTAGATATTGCTGGCAATTATAATATGCTGCTTCTATTGGTATTGTTGAAGCTTTTACTTTAGGGCATACTTTATCTGCATAATTACTTCCTGACTCTTTTTCTTTTGATCTACTGGGGAATTCCTGTTTTCTTTCAATGTTCTGTGGCTCTGGCTGTAATACAAATAGAGTTTTGAAATGTACACCAAGATGGCTTTGAGTGCATTTTTTTAAAAATGGTAAAAGGATGCAGAACTCAGTTGGCTGTATTAAGCTCTTTAGTTTTTATTTACTGCTACTAGGTTTTGTTAATATGAGGTAAACTGAAGAGTAGCCAGAGACTTTTTCTTTTCCAGTTTTCAGTAAGGTGTATTTGCTTAGAAATGCCTTTACGTTATACTTTTTCCCAATGAAATCCTATTGATTATTTCACTGGAGCTCTAGATGGTATCCTTTCTTAAGAGTATGTTTTGTTTGTTAACATACACTGGTGATCTCCTCATAGGAGTAAGTTGTGTGGCTAACCTTCTCTAGGTGGGAATAGATGAGATTATAGGACCACCCAACAGGAGTATCTGTCGGGATGCCCTATTCTGCTACCCTCTGTTAGGCTTGGGTTGCCCTGGGTTTACAGAGACTGTATTGTTTTTGCCTACTGCAAAGCAGTATAGAAAATGGTAGACCTCCTTTTTAGAGGAAGTGGTAGACTGGTGTCTTTGGCAGCATTTCAATTTCCCCTTTCCAAAAGGAATTTCTTACCTATTCATTGGTCTTCTCACTGTTGCGTAGAATCTGTCCTGTTTTTCCTCAGCTTCCCTTTTCTTATTTCCACCTTACCTCCGTGGTTGCAAGGTGGAATGCTGGAGGCAAAGGCAGGTGTTCTCCAAGTCATCTTGCCTGTATCTGTACAGAAAAGCCGTTCCAGCAGCTGCTGTCAGTGAGGATAACTGTCTTGCTGGCATTTGCTGTCACTCTCTTGTCCTTATTTGTTATCCTTTGACTGATCCTTATGTCATGGCTTTGAGTAGCCTGGTCCAACCTCAGAACTGGCCCTACTTGAGCAGGGTGACATCCTGAAATCCCTTCTGACCTGACTTGTGTCTGTGATCCTGTGGAGATTATGATTCTGATGCTGTGTTCAGGAAGTAGTGCAGGACTCCCTTTAGAAGAACACGTACGTTAAGTAAGTGGTGTGTGTCTTCATTCCCCTTCCACATCTCCCTTTTTGGGAAGCAGCTTTTGGTTCTCACAGCGTGTTTGTAACTATGAGGATCTGTAACTTTTAAAGGCTTCTTGGTATCCAATGTAAGCACATATATTTTCTAAAGATAGTCATATAGAATCCAAATAAGGAGTGGAGTGTCATAATGCACAGTAGTCTACTTACAATGATTATTTCTTTTCTTTAGACAGAAGAAACTGCTGCTTATACATACCTTGTTAGATTTGAGTTGAAGTGTTCAAGGTGGTCTTAAAGTGTTGAAGCTATAATTGTAAATGTAGATTGAATCTGTGCAGAATGCACCTGTTACCAATATCTTCATTAATCTTTGGCTCATTAACTTCTGCACCACTGAAATGCATATACTTCAGGAATGATGTTGTGAAGCTTTAAACAGACATGAGCTGCTTTCTGATGCAGTCCATGTTTGCTCACCAGATTTCTTAACTTGTGAATCTTGTAATCAGATGTAACCTGTCTGTCTTTTGTGCTGTTCTATACACAACAGAAGGTACAAAGGGAAAATCTTAGCTTCTTATCTGAGCTCCAGACATTCTTTTCAAATTATACTACAATTAGTGACATTGATGGGAATGTGCATCATCATAGAGATTGCCTAATTGCTATAGATGAAGCAGTGGTAACTTTACCTCTAATGGGTAAGTTCATGAAGTGTCTTTATTATATTAGAGACGGAGAAAGTATTGCTTTTTAGAGTAATTTTTAGCTTTTTTAAAATTGCAATGCATAATTCTAAAACATAGCAATAGTGAATCATCATTTATTGGAGTCTTCTAGTCAAAGGGTTCCTGGCAGGAGTCTTACACTGGAGAGAAGCTTCTGGCAGACTCATCAAAGTGAATGCCTGACAGACAAATCAAAGCATCTACTAATCTTTTTCCAGACTTACCATGGTGGCTACTTTTAATTCGTCAGAAAGCATTGATTGGCAAACTTCCAGGAGACCATGAGGTTTGCAAAATAACAAAGATTGCTGTGATTCCACTTTCTGAAACCGAACCTCAGGATCTGGAGTTGGAGGTATGGCTGTTCTCAATGAATTCTGACTTTCCCTTTTCTGCTTCAGTGGAATTTAAATGTGAAATATAATAGTTAAGCATATGTCTTATCTCTCTGATGTATGCAGACATATTGAACATTTTGTGCTTTTTAAATATCTTTTTTGACTAAAAGCTTTTTATTTTTTAAATAGAAGTCTCAAGTTCTGCTAAGGAGGGAAATTACAATAAAATTATACTCAAATTTCATGAAGACCCTTGAAAATACTACACAAGAACAGAATTTTACTAGTGTAATTGAGCAACAGGTCATTTGAGAACAGAACTGAATCCATTGGAGTCCTCTAAAAGGACAAACCTGTAGGCTAGGAGAGGAACCTTGTGTTTTTGCTTTAAAAAAAAAAAAGCTCTTGTGATTACCTCTTAATGACTAGAATGGTAAGACTTTCAGTAAATAAATCCTAGTACTCGAAGATGATGTGCACTCTGGTTAGTAGGCTGTTGAGAGAACAATTCTACCTTCAAGCTTCAGGCTTCTTTTTTTTAAGTGTGTGGTGGTGGGGGGTGATGGGGAAACAGGGTGACTTGTGATGGTCTCTATTACAAGTGAGTAATGCTAATTTACTCTGTAATTTGGGTGGAAAGTTGAGGTGGGTCTGGATATTCAAGTCATGTCAAGTTGGAGAGATTCTCGCAATCACAGGAAAAAATACCTTTTATAAGAAAGAGGGAGAAATATGCTATAGATAGAAACCTGCAGGTTTCCCCTGTATTTCAGAGTGTCTCCCTTAAGTTTGTGGACACTGCAGTCTTACTTTTGTATACATCAATTAAAATTTCCTTGAACTTGTTAAGAGTATTTAAGTATTGACTTCAATTCAATATCATTATTTAGCTTTGTAAAAAGCACCATTTTGGGATAAACAAGCCAGAGAAGATTACACAGTCCCCAGATGACACAAAATTTCTGCTGAAGACTCTTACTCAAATTAAATCAAATGTGTCTGCTCCAAATAAAAAAAAGGTAAAGCTTTCTACTATTTTATTGTGGTTTTTTTTTTTTCAAAATGTTTAGTTGATAATTCAAAGGTTGTGGTGGGTGATGAAATGGAGTACTAAGACATAAAAAGAGAACTAGTGAAAAACTGCAGAATGTGCAACTACTGTCTTGAAGTTCAATTTTTGATTATTTAACTGTTACTCTTCTATGATTTTTTCATCTTTGTAATTATATCATTTTGGCAGAATTACTAATAGGGTGTCTTCTTCCCAGGATTTACTTCTAGTGGGATTCTAAACTTCTACAGATTGCTCTGCATAAGCATCTCTTACCATATAGAATTGGAGACAAAATTTGGTGCACAATTCCTTGGAGAACACCATACAATCTTATAAAAATGCTTTTTACACAATAATGGCTTGGGTTTGAAGGTCCAAACAATATTAAGATTGAAAGAGGTAGATGCAGTATTCACAGAAACTCTTGAGAATTAAACTTCTGGAGCTTACATTTAAGTAGTATGTTTCAGAGTCTGACTGCTCTGAATGCCCTTACTGCTAAAAGTAATAGTATGATGTTTCTGAAGATGCTGGCCCTGATGTTTATCTCTACTTGGAATTTTAAAATCTTCCTCACCAATGAGAAAATGTTTGTCCTACAAGATTATAAATGGCATTTAGCAATTATGGCTGGAAACTTTTTCAATCAAACAGAAAGACATGACATTAATTTTCTTTCAGATTAAAGAAAGCAAAGAAAAAGAGAAACTGGAGAAAAGATTATTGGAGGAGTTGTTCAAAATGTTCATGGATTCAGACTCCTTTTACTACAGCCTGACCTATGACCTAACAAATTCTGTGCAGAGGCAGAGTGCGTGTGAGAAAACTAACTTACCACTATGGCGAAAAGTAAGTGTGTAGTGGTTTGGTTTTTATTTTTTTTCCTTTTGGGAGATGTACTGTTCAATAATGTATGTGGTCCAAACTTAACTGGTCACATTCTCTGCTGGTATAATCTACAGCAGCTGAAGATCTTGCCCTGTAACCAGCTTCAGTGCAAGGAAATACAACAAAAGTCTCCAGCAGCATGTATTGAACTGAGCTGTTATTCAAAAGTAGTGAATGCTAGACTTCTGTGTGTAGTCATAGAGAATAATACCAGTGTCTTTACCAAAGATATTCCCAAACCTTACTTAAAATATTGTGAAACCTGCCCTTTTTGTTTTAAACAGGTTGATGACAGATTCTTTTGGAACAAGCACATGATTGAAGATCTCATCAGCATTGATGTGAGTCTTATTTCTAACTTATTTCTATTGTTATTGTGAGAACCATTCTTTAGTTTTAGTTGAAATGTTTGCTTAAGGCCTCATAGAAATTTGCTTAAAAACCTGCTTGGCAGACAGGTCAGGATCAGGGCTGTCCCTTCTGAAGCCAAGCATCTGGCATCCTTCTTCCTCCAGCCAGCCTTCCAGCCATCTTCTAGTTAGCCTGTGATCATTGCGAATGAATGCATATTAGCTGAATTAAAACTCTATTGCAGTAAAGCAATGCACAATAACTTTGATATGTTTGTGCTGATTTCTGAAGGTAAACTTATGGTTTATCTGTGAAATGGATTATCCCTGGACAGAGCTGATTATTTGATAAGGAGGAGGAGCCAGAAAAGGAAAACTCTGAATTCCAAAATTCTATTGAGACAAGATTTTTGTCTTCCTAAGCGGAAAACACTGTTCTGCTTGAACAGAGTAGCTGATCAATGTAGTGGTAGTGTAGAACAAGTTATTCCGAACAGCTATTCGGAGTAGTAGTTAAAGCATTTTCCTAGCTAATAGGCACAAACAAAGAAACATAGAACAACTGCTTTTTTTTCTCAGTATATAATCTTACTTAATTTAAAATTGGCCTTCTAGGTAAAGGACTGAGTGATGAACTATCATATGCCAGTTTAGGTCAAGTCTTAGGTTCTTTTACAGATGACAGTGGACATCTTACCTTATACCCTGCATCTCTCTTTCAGTAATAATTTCATATACTCTAATGCTTATGAAGTCAGAGCAGGGTAATCCTAGATGCTCTGAGAAAGGTTGTATACAATGCAGGAGTTTAAATAGCTGTGTTTTTCATGTTATAAGATATAAATGGATAAGCTTGAATTAGTGCAGAACTTGGATCTAAATTCTGTTTAAGAGATGGAGGTTTTAGTGGGACAAAGCACTAATGTGCGCAGCCCTGAACCGGTTGGCTTGGGTACTAAGTTAGCCCTTAAAAAGCTTGTGCTAATATGTTTTGCTGAAAACAGGCTGAAATACCTGACACTTAAATTTGTATTTATCTACCTATACAAATGTAATAGCTGTATGTCCACGTAGAGGCTTTAAAACTGCCTTAAAGCAGAAACTAGATGATAAATTGCCAATATTTGCTGCTCTATCTCAACTGACTGTCTTTGACATGAGAAGTTACTACTTTGAGCTTTTAATGTGTTTAAACATCAGATGTTACATTGTGTGAAAACTCCCTTTGGGGAAAGGGGAAAAGAAGCTTTTAAATATTGTAGGGTTCTCTTCTATCCCTAGATAGCTGTGAGTAGAGGAGGGCTTTTTGCCTTGCCTGGATTTGGGTTGCTTCATCTACACAGAAAAATATTAGTTGCTTTCTCTTTCTTCCTCCTGATTTACAAGCCCTATGACTAATGGAGGAAAAATGCTGGTACCTTTACAGAAATAAGACAAGGGTATAGGAAAAATTTCTTAAAACACAAAAAGTGTGTAAAGCAACTGTTTATAACCATGAGAAATGGCAGAAATAATTGTAGGTAATGTAGAACCAACAAGAATGTAAATGTCTTTTGTAACCTTCAGAATGCTGAAGTGGACTTCTGGATTATACCCGTCATACAAGGATTTGTGCAAATTGAAGAGCTTGTAGTAAACTATAGTGAATCTTCTGATGATGATAAGAGCAGTCCTGAAACTCCTCCTCAGGAATCAACTTGTGTAGATGACATTCATCCAACATTTCTGGTGGCACTTATTTCACGCCGGAGTCGGCACAGAGCTGGTAGGCAAACATAGTTCAAGGCTTTGGGATTGTTCCTTAACGCTGGAGAGGGATGCAGAAGATAAAACTTGGAAGAGTGCTGCGTTGTTCAGCAGATGGTCAGCTCTTGTCAAAGTAAGCGCTCCAGAGCTGTTAGTTACAGCAGTTACTAAGGGAGGTTCACTCGGCTCCTCTTGGGCACTGAAAGTATCCTTGCAGGTCGCAGTTCTGAAGTAAAGTTACATCTTTGCAAAGAACACCTTGATTAGGACCTAGTCAGCTCTACCCTAATATGATATTTTCAGTAGACCTGGGTGTGAATTAAATTTTCAAAGGTCTTCCATTGAGGGCTTTGATAGCAGCTGAATAGAGACTTGAAAAGGGGGGAGTGTGTGTGCATGCCTGCATCCCAAGAGATGTTTGTGTAGGGCCAAGGTGTCCCTGATACGGGACTGGCCTTTGTACCATAGCTCACTTCAATGCATTTAATTCAGTTCCCAGCAGAATTATTTGTTAGAACAACTCAGGAAATGCTCAAGGGTTTCAGAGTAGTATCTAGTTTGCAGTATGCCTTATTTACACTGAATTGTTTTACAGATGCAGAAGCAGATTGCAGAGAGGAAATTGCTTATTGATTCCCTCTTACTATTAATAACACTGTCCTCATCTGATTGCTAGTCCAGGGTATAAACTATGTAAACTTTTTCCCTTGATACAAAAAGATTATTTTAGTAAATTGATACAATGTTTTGAAAAATAATTACAGGATTGTGTGATTAATGCATTTTGTAATACAGAATTTTAGTCAAGAGTTCAGTGTTTTCATTTCTGAGATATTGTAGTTAAAAAAACTCCAACCCCCCAAAAAAACCAGAGGAAAAGCTGCTGTGAAAGCCAAAGATACTTCTGTGTTAAATACACTGATTCTTTTTATTAAAACAAACAAACAAAAACAACAAAAACCCCCAAACAAACAAAAAACCCACTGCACTGAATTATCAATGTGCCCAAGACCTTAAGGAAAGGTATCATGAGACAAATGAAGACAGCTGCTCTTAATCTTAACAGAGTAAGAGCCTAGTGTCTGCAAAAGTTGAGATACCAAAAACAAAGCAGCTGAATCTTCCTGTGCAATGATTTGGGTTTTGCTGTAAGAGCTGCTGTTGGTGGCAGGACATAAGTAAAGGGTGTCTGATGCTTTAGTCTAAAAGCCCCTGTCTGATTAAAGGCTGTAATACTCTGCTTTGACATTTTGTGGCCATGTAAAGGTCCCTATAACAAGTATTTTAAATTCCTTTCACTTCCCCATTTCTAACCTCTTTGCTTCTCTCCCATAGTCCTTGGTTAGTGCTGTTGAGGTTCAGTTCAAAAGTTTGGACTGGTGCTACTTCAGGACTTGGAACAGAGTTCAGATTCTCTGAAACTGAATTTCTATGCTATAAACCATGGCCTTGAATCTTCCTCCAAACACTTACTTATTCCTTTCCCATCCCTTGCTACCACCTGCATCCTTTCTGAAATAGTGATGTACTCTCCTTTGAGTAAAGGATGTGCAAACCTCAGTATGCAAACACTTGTCTGCTTAATGATCAGATCAGAGATGGCTAGGCACAAACTGTGTAGTCAGAAGCTGTGTAGTCTGTTCTTAATGTGCAGGTATACAGGTTAAAACAAGGAGGGGAGCTCTTCTGTTCTATGGAACATGCAAATCTTCTTGGGCTGCTTGTGGGATCTCTTATGGTGAGAAGTGGAGCGTCTGTCAGTAAAAGTGGCCTTTAGGTTCGTAGAAAATACCAAGCGCTAAAGTAAAACTTTCAGCTAAACTTGACAGAACAGGTAGTAATGTATCATTTAGGGTGGGCTACATATATCTGTGGCTTTATAGTGCCAGTAAACTGCCTTGCCCTGTCAACTTACTTTCTGCTGCTCATAGTATATCAGTAAATAAACTTTATCCATATAGTCAACATAACTTTTGAGGATTAGATTAGGATAGGAGTGACTCTTGCCATTGATCATGGATTTTGGCTAGAAATCTCTTCTTGTGTTGTCAAAAACAGTAACAAGTTATTAATGTTTAAGACTAAAACTTAAATATGAATTGATCATTCTCATTCCTCCTAGGAATGCGGTATAAGCGAAGAGGTGTTGATAAAAATGGAAATGTGGCAAACTACGTTGAGACAGAGCAACTGATTCATGTTCATAATCATACCCTTTCATTTATACAAACAAGAGGCTCTGTGCCTGTTTTCTGGAGCCAAGTTGGATATAGATACAACCCACGGCCCCGACTGGACAAGAGTAAGTATTTGAGTGGAAAATCTAAAGATCAGAGTTACCTTAGAAATGGGTTAATTGGAGTGTTCTTTCACTGCTAGTCTTTCAGTGGCACTTTCTAAAAGCTAGGAATAACAGTAGTGACTTGACTCCAGTTAACTCCTGTTCTAATTGCAACTACGTAGAGCTCTGACTTCTTGTCCATTGTAAATTCCAACAGGTCTTGAATGTCAATATTTAATGAAATACCTAATCTTACTTGTTACAGTGTTTCCTGAGAATGGAGACAATTTGGCTTTCTCTTTTGAGAACCTGCTTTTAGACACTGATGTGTTACAAATATCTTTGTCCACAAAATTGACTTATGCTAAGGTTCCTTCTACTTTAAGAACTGCTATTTCAATGTGGGGAAACAAAGACATTTCATATAACATCAGTTCTGCAGTGTGCTTTGTCGTCTTTGAAATTAAGTACTATCTAGCGGGCTTTGTAAATTACTTCCTTTTCCACTCAAAGATGATGCAAAAGCCAAAACATATGTATACTGATGACTGTGTGGCAAGTCTGGATGCTTGTATGAACTAGGCATTCATACTCTGAACTTTCTTAAAAGATAGCGGTCAACAGAATCTTCTCCAGGTTTAGCATTGTAAAGGAGAAACTTTTATCAGAAGGAAGCTGGTATAGTCATGATCTTGTGTAATCAGACTCCCGCTGGATTGGGTTGACTGGTACCCTAGATCATAAGTATGTACTTCTGCAAGTCCAACTTGTGTGTTGGATTCACGTTCTCATCTAGCATTAGCAGGTCTGATCTTCTGCCCCGAAGATTGTTTTTTAGAGCTGAAAATAACAAAACAAAAACAAAAGATAAACTGCCCTTTCAGAGGGGGCTGTGATGTTGGAAAGTTAAAGGGCTACTTTTCCCTGTGTCTTGAGTAAGACCTAGTAAAATGGGCCTCCAAGCTTACTTAAGTAACTCGGGCAAAGCACGTAATTTTAAGTTGACAAGCAGTTACTATCTTTGCAGACTTAAGGAAGATGCATCAACAGATTTGGGTTTCTTGTGATTTTTTTGATATCAAATAACCTGAAGATTACTGGAGAGGGTTAAGTTGTTGCCACCTAATAGAATTTTAAATTCATAAAGTGAGGAAAATAAAAAAACACCTCCCAATCCCTGTTCTCATTCTTTGGAAGCAATACTTGATTAGTTTTAACTGAAAGCTTGTGCTGTAACATCTGAGCAGTTCTTTTTGTTCCTATTTCTCCTCCTCCCACCCACTTAGTAGGATTAGTTTTAAAAATATTGAGGAACTGCGTTTAATTTTATAGACTTGCAGGTAGAAATTGAGACTTTCGGGTATCAGTGGTGCCTTGAATCAACTGGATAGTGTTTTTGTTTTTTAGTTACTAGTAGTTTTGTCATCTAGGAGAGCTGGATAACACTTTGTTATCCCTTCTCCTGCATGTCCTCCTTTGCAATTTGCTGGAGGGCTGGAGCACCTCTCCTGTGAGG
>JAAGAY010144255.1:0-10337 GCA_011801015.1 Ardeotis arabs
AAGTTCATTTGGACTCACCTGTGATCCTTCCCCAGCTTCTGGGCACTTGGTGCTGGCACTGGCGCCATGCTGACAGCCATGGGCTGAACTGTGCTCCCCCTCCCCCAGCGACACTAGTTTAAAGCCCTCCGGACAAGGCTGGCAAGCCTCTGGCCAAGGACCCTCTTCCCCCTCTCGGTTAGGTGCACACCATCCACCCCAAGCAGCCCAGGCTTCTCAAAGCACGCCCCGTGGTCGAGATACCCAAAGCCCTGGCTGTGGCACCACTCGCTGAGCCACGTGTTGACCTGCTTGACACGTCTGGCCCTTTCAGGGGCAAGAAGTGAAATTATTCTTGTTAACATGAGGCTTTTATATATACAATTACAGCAAAAAATACAGAGCACTGTGTGGGTCGTCTGTCCTGAGGTTGTTAAGGCCCACTAACCAGCAAAACAAATAAGCAATTTAAATAGCAGTGTTTACTGGATGCCCAGCTCATGGGGAGTTGTAGGAATAAAACGTTATGCCCATGGAAGAGCATGTGCATCAGTAACTCATGATGTGGAATGCTGTACCACTCACTTGGAATTAATTTGTAGAAATTCAATCAGATGTTACTGTACAGTGTTGCATACATATTCATTTAGCTTTCAGTCTTCTGTATCTTGTATACACACACAAAACCACACACACATATACACGCTCACAAACACGTCCTCTATGTTTCATCCTTCAAAAAGTGTCCTTGACTGGAAAACCATATGAAGTTAGTTCATTCCTTTCTTTGGAAAGACTGTATTGAAATGGTAAACAAACAAAATAAGGTTCCTTTCAAGTGGTTTTTATCTTCAAATGCAGGTACCTGAAGGATGTTGCACAGGTGGAGATACTGGAGGAATGAAGGAAACATTTTCTGTCTCCTTTGCGGGCTAAATAAGGGAGTCAGTCACCAAGTATGCTGCATGGATACCCAGTGGAGAAAATAGTGACCTCATGTGAAGGGTTGATGCCTGCACATGGATTCCCAGGTGCTTGATCTCCTGCTAATGTCTGTCAGTATGGCAAATCCATATTAAGAGGTTAAGACCATCTGATTCAGCACAAGGTCACAAAACCAAACAGAGGCACTTCCGTAACTTTTCAGAGAACTCCTCGCTATGCCTACCACTCCTCTGTAACTTTCGACAGTCCCTTTCTGCCTGTCATTTGCTGGCCTGGCTCCACCAGGAATCCTTCTGCCTTTTCAGGAACGCTCCCAAGGTGGATATTTGAAGCAGTGAAGATCTATATATTTAACCAGTTTCTTCCACAGAAACTTCCATGTGTTGCTAATGATTGCTCCTGGCTAGGAAAGCTGAATGGATCCCACAAGCAAATCTATGAATTCTGTCTAAGACAGAACAGAAGGCAAATCCACTGACCACATTCTGCTCTGTCATATTACAAGCTTCTCCATCGCCTGCATATTATATTCTCCAGTTCCTACAGGGACAGGATGAATTTCACCTCGCCTGTTTACAGATACCCAGTAGAAGGATGTCCAAGTCTTGCTAGTCATTCTGGACCATTTACTAGTAGGAAAGAGTATGGAACAAGCAGCCCACTGAACAGATGGTAACCCTTTAATTACA
The DNA here is from genome assembly GCA_011801015.1 of Ardeotis arabs. Classification (NCBI taxonomy): domain Eukaryota; kingdom Metazoa; phylum Chordata; class Aves; order Otidiformes; family Otididae; genus Ardeotis; species Ardeotis arabs. The sequence goes on from JAAGAY010144255.1 coordinate 1,614, forward strand.
ACACAAAAAAAAAAAGGAGTTGGATGAAAAAGTTAATTTATAGGCTTGTTGTACTTTTTAAAACTTGAAAATCTGTCAGAGAAAAGCATAGATTTTGGGAGCAGAACGAGGAAAGAATATTTGTAACCCAAGGTGATATTTAACATTGAATTGACAGCCTTCACCCTTTTGTAGTATACTGTTACAGATGCAATAAAACAAAGGTTCACACATAATCCCAAGGAATCTGGAGAATCAGAAAAATAATGAATAGTTTAAAGAGAAATGAAAAAGGACAGAAACCTATAATACTCTGAAGCAGATACTCTCAGTGCATGGTTGCTATGTATATGAACTGGATCTCGCTCTCTTCCCTCTCTTTGGGTTTTAAGAAGATGATATGTGATGTCCTAGTTTCTTCTAGTGGGGGAAAAAGTAATTTAAAATAAAAACACAAATCCTGTGCTAACGTACATGGATACATGTGAATGACAGTCACACAGACTAAACCTGACTTTCTGAAACCAGTAAAAGACCTCACTGATTCTGTAAGAATATTGCTCAGGTTGGAACTTTTATTTAGCCAGTTTTGATTAAAAAATGTTAACCGTGAGTTTCTGATAAACTTTATTGCATAGCTTTATGAATACATGATGTGCATAATTCTTCAGTGGCTGTTCACAGTCTACTCAGTTATGAAGATCCTCTCCTGCTGTTAGAAGCCGAATGTCAAAGTTCATGGAAGAGATTCGCTCAGTGGCTGGACAACAACATTTTAACATTGAGTATGAAACTGTGTGAGTCTGAAATTACATACCACAATATGCCAGATAAAAGACAAAATCTCTGCCCTCAACAGCAAAAATGTACCCATAAATTATTAATTTCAGTGCCAAAAGTGCAGTAGGTGAAAATCAGAAATAATAGTAAAGTTTAGATATCTCATTCATATTTGAGACCACTGGAAGTGATAGAGTTCAGAGGACATGTCCAGAGAAGCATGCCTAATAACCCTGTCAGGAACACTTGAACTTTAGAAATAAAGCCTCAGCTTCAAAAATTCAATTCTATTTTTTAATAGTCACTCCCACCCCCATCAGGAACTTAAATCCTGAAAATCCATGGTATAAAAAAAGGATCATTATAAAAATTATTTGAGTTCAGTAACTGCTCCCCTTTCACCTTTGTTGTTCTACTCATGGCTATGTCACCTGAAGGGACTAGAAAACAGAATGGATCAACCCTACTGGAACAAGTAAGTTTCAGTCATGAAAAACAGAAGCCACATATTTGCGAAGCACAAATGCTTGCAGCATGCAAGATAGAAGCAGTCGTTTATGCAGGAAGATGTAAGGCTAAATAATATAATTGCTATATTATAATATATAGGTCTTCACTGTGGCATGACAACCTATATGGAGTCTCAGTTGCACAGCAGGACTAATTAAGAAGGCAGACAAAGACTAGTGCTTGCAAAAATTGCAATAAAGGCATCCTTTTCCCACTCTATTTCTTATAGCCAATGGGAAGAGAAAAATTCACAGTGTGCTCCACATTAGCCCATACGTGCATGCTAAGAGAAAATTCACTCCCATTACTGCATGGTGGGTATGCATCCATGGCTACAAGTTAGGATTCGAGTGCTCACCATTAATTATATAATTCTCATCCCACAGCTGTGTGGAGCTGTATAATCAAGATTTCATCCATAAAGTGAAATTCACCCCTCTAGACAAAACTGGAACATAGATCACACAACACAAGAATCCTACTTATACCTTCAGAATTTATAATCAGTAAATGTATTATTAAAACTTCATTATATGAATATTATGTAATCAATGTATGTAATTTGGGGGCTGGAATCTGCTTTTTTTTCTGTACTGAGCTCAACATGTGGGAGATGTATGTGCAAATGGAGGAAAGCTTATTCTCTCAAAAATGTTATATCTAGGATTAATTTCACCTAACTTTAAAGGGTTTTAAAAATTAAGTATCTAGGATGGGATGCTTCATGTCATGTAGACAGTAAAAAGCAGATAAAATCCATCTCTTCTTAGAAGCGCCAATTTCTCTTCTACTGATGGACCTTGGAGATAACAACTCAGATGGACGTGTCTAGCACTGAGGATGGCTTTAGTTAGTTGAGATGACTAAATGTAAGACTCTCTCTATCATCAGTAAAGACAGGCAGCTTCAGATACTGCTCCTCCCTATTTTGGACTCCTCTCAGGATGACATGAGAAAATTACCTCACAAGTACCCTATTTCTATCCATTATCCACTGGAAGATCTTAGCTAAAAAGTCCAGGGTAGACAGTAAGTTTTCACAGAGGTTGATTCACTTATTTAAACAAGGGTACCCAAAGACATTCAAATCCTTCAACAGTATCTGAGACATCTGCATGGAGCTGGTAGATAGGATACAGGATTTATAAGAGACCCTTGCACACTTGGAACAGCAGCTGGAAAACAGGCAGACAATCTTTGATGTCTCAGTTGTCAATAGGTGTCTATGTTGAAGGAAGTGTATTTAGCTCTTAGAGTTAAAAGACGCGACTCTCCTCATATATACACGTGACATAAAGTGTCACTAACACTACATTACTTCCCCAAGCTTTATTATGTGCAAACATGCTTATTGATGGTATTTCAAAAGCACTCAGTTGCAACTTCTTTCTTAAGGTAAAGTTCCTGTAAAGATGTGCAATTTGAAACTTGCATATATGCTAATCAACACAATTCTCTATCCTTATAACTAAGTATAACCCAGTAAAATGTTACTAGCAGTATTAAAAATATGCTTTATTTGTTCTGATGTTAACCTGCAGAAAAGACCATCATAAAAGCTAGGGCTCAGCAAATATAGCTATGTAGTAAATCTGTCCCATGAAAAGACCCTGGAAAGTCAGGACCCTGTGCTTTGCTTATGATGAGTCTTGTCCAGGTTGTTTCTAGGCATAGGATGGTTTGAGTTGGAAGCAACCTTAAAGATCATCTATTCCCAATCCTCCTGCCACGGGCAGGGACACCTTCCACTAGACCAGGTCACACAAAGCTCCGTCCAACCTGAACTTGAACTACTAAGCCACTAGCAGGACAAAGCAGGACAAAGACTCTTCCAAGTGCCTTTTTCTTTAAGCTACTCACTCTCACCTCCCATTGATTAGGAGCTGAGGACTTCTGACAACCTAAACAATAAGTTCAAAAGCTTTTAAATGTTTCAGGTCTTTTCAAGGTAAAATGTCACATCTATTTATCATTAAAAAAGAAAATTTTATGTGTTGGTGAGATCAAATCCCCTGGCAACAGCTGGAACTCAGGAAGCAGAAAAAAACACCTAGGTAACAAGCAGAGCTCAACTGTAAATATAAGGTATGTTAATATGAATAAATAAATGAGGTCAAAATCTCTTTAGCCCAAGAAAAAACAACTGAGTTACCCTAAAGAGCATATTTGGTCCTTTCTTTTGTTACATTTCATTAAAATATAAAATCTTTTTTAAAATGTAAAATATCAATGTAAAATGTTGCATTTTATAAAAAATGTAACAAAAACTAGTATATCCAGCTGAGTCTGACTTGACGTACATCATAACTCATTAACACTCTCATAAACACTACCTATCGTGTTTGAATCTTTGATTATTTAGTTCATTATAATACTATACTTATGATTAATCTTAGCAACTATTTAATAAATACATACTGAAAAATGAGTGAACAGTGTATTCTGATTAAATTGTTTTGTTCTCTATAGATTCAATTAAATTCATTAACATATATACACACTATACACATAAAAAAGACATTACTTATTTAGACAGTCTGAATACATTCATACTCAAAAATCTATTTTTGGGGGGAATCAGAAGGTTTGGTGGTTTTTTTTTTCTCTAACTGGCAGATTAGTATTCCTTTGACTTAATGGAAGTGGAGTAATCATGGGCTAATTATAAGTTAACATTCGTATAAATTTCAGTTTATGTATCTCAGGAATATGTTTCTTGAATTAAGATGAAGATGACTGTCATCTCTATGTAGAGATCAGCACAACCTGTGGAGCTGGGGAGCCTCTCTGTTGTATTTCCAAAAGCACTGTAATATTCCCAGATTATTCTTCCCTTTTATTTGTTTGTTAAAAAATATTCTTGCCAATAATCCTTTACCTCTAGTCAGAGTGCATATTTCTAATCCTAATAAAAATTAATTTCTGGAAATACTCAGCATGTTTATGTGTACAATGATAACATACAGACCAGTAAGATGGCCTGAAGGAGGCTGGCAAGTATGGGGAAGATCCAGGTACATTCCAAATAAAGGCACTAGAGGCTTGGTGTCCCAGCAATGTCACCACTTTTAAGTCAGGATCAAAACATATCAGAATGTTCAGAGGACATTAGTCTGCAAAAATGTCGTATGCTTACCAAAGAAATCCCAGGTTTTCTCACTGCCAGGTATAGAGAGTCTTAAATCACTGTAAAATCACATAACCTCATCCAGGTTGTATCCATGACTCATTTCGACACATTCACACTCCATCCATTTCATACAGTTACTAGGAAGTTAACTTACAAGTTCTAATGAGTTTCCTGGAAAATATTATATGATATACAATATCTCCAAGCTCCAGCACTGTATACGGATAGTTAGCAAGACTGTTTTGGTGAGAATGATGACCCAATTAGAACTTTGCTTGAGGAAAGAGAAAGCCTTTAGATTCTTTCTTAGCACATTTTTATTGAGAGAAAAGCAGAAGATTAAACACTAGTACTCAAACTTGCCGTAATGCAAACTCCATAGTAGCAAAGATAATCTAATGAAATCTAATGGGACAAAACATTTTCATACTTCATTAAAGGAGGGGAATTATTCTTTAACACAATGTTTCTATGCCACTAAAGAGTTTCTGGGCCAAAATAGAATCTCAGTCTTGCTCAGCAGTGTAGCTCCAGTGGAAGGGTTCCAGGAAGCTTTCAGGAATCAGACATAATAAACTCAAAATGTTTGAGCCAAGACTATGGCAGTGAGAGTTCTTAAAAAAGACTGAGATACATCCCTGCCAAATGCCAGAAACTTGAGTCTAGGGAGGAAGGAGGGAAGAGCAACAGTGGCAATTTCTTTATGCCAGTGCTACCAGCAATGTTCAACTTGCTGTGCTGCTTGCAAACGCTGTGCCCAGGAGTTGTAGATTAAAGCTTCGGAAGCCTGAGTTTGGGCTCCCCCCCCCAACCTGCAGTTCAAGAAGATTGTTAAGAAACTGGAGAGGGTCTATGCAGGACTGACAAGAATTTAGGACCTTATGGCACCTACAAGAAGAGGCTGGTGGAAATGGGCTTGTTGAGCCTTGTGAGAAGGAGGGCAAAGCTAGCAATTTTATTGCCCTCTGAATCCATTTCTGATTCCTGAATAAGACCTCAAGAAGGCTGCAGAAGAAAGGAGCACCCACAGAACATTAGCAGATATCACTCTGGTCTCTGGTCTAAGACAATTTTTGATCAAAATTTTCAAATTAATTTTTTTAAGAAATAGTATTTAAGGCATTATTTTTTAAGAAGCAAAAAGGTGGCTTTTTTTGGGTGCCATTTGTCATCATCTTTCTTTGCTGATGGACTGTGAGTAACCTCTGTGCTTCTGAACCTCAGGACCCTATGGATTTATGTACTTTGAGCTTTAAGAAAGATGTTTTACAAAGTTCACAGAGGATACCTATATTCACGAAAATAGCTGAGAGGAGGTTACTCCCCACATTAAGTACCTTCTCTAAGCATATATTTATTCTGCCTCCTTTTCCCCTTGCAGGTGATCTATTTGCTAGCTATAAACTAGTAAATTAGCACTATTATGTGTTTGGATTTTTTTATGGTTTATCACACTAGAGGCAGTGTGATAAGCACAGGACAGACATTCTATTCAAGCATTATGTTGATTCAAGTAGCTTCAGTAACCCAGGATATAACAATATTCCCAGTATGCCATTTTATTATATAATGAAGACACAATATTCTAGACTGACACTCAAAATTTTCAGATGTAACCTGTTAACAGCAATGACAAAGCAAAGGTACTGTCTGCAAGACAAATACAGAAGTGTGACACTTTCTCTCTTCAATCGATTTAAGACTCACTAGTGCAGCTGACTGATCACCAGCATTTGTGGATTTCTGTTGTGGCACATTTTTGTAAAGAAATATCAGTGTGTATGTGTGTTTCAGATTTACCAAAAAACTGTGATATCCAATTATCTAATTTCAAACCCAAGTGCCAGTATCTGGTGAATATGAGTTTAGGAATCTTCATTAACTTTTAACACACATTTGAGGAAATATGTGGCTGGTGAGAAAAGAGGAAATTTGATGTAAGGTCAATTAATCTTTTACTGAAAATACATGAGATGACATCTTTTATTGTGGTGCACAAAGCTCAAATCTTCATTTCCTTTATAAGTCTTCTCTTTAAGTGTATCCAGTCAGGAATTGCTACAGTGAAGCAATGGCACTATACCCTCATTGTTTTATTTACAGTTCCAAATACAGATCCTCCAAGGATATGACTTGTGACACTATTCAAGACTTCTGAACACAGAAGTCTTTTCTGTTGGAACTCACAAGAAAAGGGAAAAAGTCCATCTTCCACCCAAAGAAGTGGAAATTTTGCCAATTAAGTTTCCAAAACTCTGCTGTCAATAGCAGCCTGAAATACTGGTTGGCTAAGATTCATCTGCCCAAAGAATACAACATTTTTATTAGATTTTGCTCAGCCATTGAAAAAAAAAATCCTACTCCCCAAAATGAAGGAGAGAGTGAGCTTTAATCAAACATCCATTAAGGGTCTTAAAGAGAAAGCACAAAATGTGAAAAAAAGAAGCAGGTGCAATGCTGGCCCTGAGGAGACGGAGTAGATAGACAGACCCATAGAAGTAGCTAATGTGTATGTGCTGGAGATAAGTGTCTGTATGTGAAATGCTGGTGAAAAAAGCAAAGTGATTTGTAGCAGGCATCATCAGGAGAATTTGAGTATTGTATTTTAAGGGGAGAAGAAACAGTTTTGCTTAGCCTTTTTCTCTCATTTCTGGAAAGATAAAAATTAGACCAATGAACCAACCTTTCTAAGCCTCTAAGAGAAATAATCACTTTGCCTGAATTTATCTACCTGGAAGTTGAATGACCAATTTTAACTAGTTATTTAATTGCTTCCCAGGACAATAAGGCAGGATAGGCAGTACCAGAGAGTTAGTCTTTTGTCCTTGACCCCACGTCGGGGCAGGTGAATGCCTGAAGGAGGCTGTGGCCCATGGAGGGTCCACGCTGGGGCAGCCATTCCAGAGGGACTGCATCCCATGGAAAAATGACCCACGCCAGAGCAGTTTCACGAAGGACTGTAGCCCGTGGAAGGGACTTCGTGCTGGAGCAGGGGAGGAATGTGAGTTCTTCCCCCAAGGAGGAAGGAGCGGCGTAAAGCGACATGTGATGAACTGACCGTAACCCCCATTCCCTCTTCCCCCCTGTGCCGCTTGGTGGGGGAAGGAGGTGGAGATAATTTAACTTAGGAGAAGGGGTGGAGGGAAGTTGGTTTTGTTCTCTTTCTCATTATCCTGCTTTGGTTTTAATAATAAATAAATAGTTTTCCCCAAGTCGAGTCTGTTTTGCCCGTAAAGGTAACTTTAAAGATCTTTCCTTGTCCTTATCTCAAACCTTGAGCCTTTTTTGTTGTATTATCTCTCCCTATTCTCTCAGAAGGTGGGGCGAGTGAGTGAGAGACTGCGTAGCTTGAGTGAGGTTAAACTACGACACCATTCTATGATTCTATATTGTAATGTAGCATCAGCGGCTGTCAAGCATCTAAACACTACCTAATCCTGCACAAATTATCCTTAATACACGTCTAGAGCACTGAGTTAAACTCAAAATCCTAGTCCTTTCTCAGCCTCTGGGGGCTCTTATCTCCCAAAAGAATAACTTAATCTCAACACAGGTTTGCCCTCTTGCTGAAAATGGGTCACAGGAAACAAATGAATGTAAGAAAAATAATATCATGAGATGGAGATCATGATTCTGTAAAACAGTGCAATGGAGGCTTAGATGAAACTTTTCATTTCTGATATAAAGTAATTGAACTTGAGTAGCTAGAGAAGGTGATCTGAATATCATTTATTAATCTCACCATGCTGTTCAAAGCACAGGGAATCATAGAATCATAGAATCATAGAATGGTTAGAGTTGGAAGGGACCTTCAAAGGTCATCTAGTCCAACCCCCCCTGCAAGGAGCAGGGACATCCCTGACTAGATCAGGTTGCTCAGAGCACCATCCAACCTGGCCTTGAATGTTTCCAGGGACGGGGCGTCCACCACCTCTCTGGGCAACCTGTTCCAGTGTTCTACAACTCTCATTGTGAAATTTTTTTTCCTAATATCCAATCTAAATCTACCCCCCTCTATTTTAAAACCATTATCCCTTGTCCTATCACAACAGGCCCTACTGAACAGTCTCTCCCCGTCTTTCTTGTAGGCCCCCTTGAGGTACTGGAAGACCGCTATCAGGTCTCCCCGGAGCCTCCTCTTCTCCAGGCTGAACGGCCCCAACTCTCTCAGCTTGTCCTCATAGGAGAGGTGCTCCATCCCTCTTATCATCTTTGTGGCCCTCCTCTGGACCTTCTGCAGCTGGTCCATGTCCTTCTTATGTTGGGGGCTCCAGAACTGGACACAGTAAGACAGGTGGGGTCTCACCAGGGCAGAGTAGAGGGGC
>JAAGAY010144256.1:0-14010 GCA_011801015.1 Ardeotis arabs
TTTTTTCTAGCAAGAAATAAAGTAGTGTATAAATATTTTACTAATGTGCTGAGGACTACATTTTATCCTCATGCAATATTAGCTTCTCAAGAAAATTCTCAGAATATATTAAGGCATGAAATGGTGTAGTCTGTGATTACTTGAAAATGTAAAACCTTGTTTTGTCTGTCACTTCTACCCCCATATTCCTGTGCAATGGCTGTTTTCTCTTTTCATGAGCTAAAGCAACACAGACAAACCTTGTTTCCTGAATGACTGATGGGGCAATGAAAATTAATAGTAGCCCCTACAAACACCATTGATTTTTTAAAATCTCAAAGATTGACACCTTATTCTTTGTATTTCAAACAAGAGTATGTCGGTTTGCTGTAATAAATGTAGGTATGCATGTATACCCTGATACCCATGAGCATTTTCTGCAGACTCTGAGGACCTCGGGGGCATATTTCAAATTCACTTCAGCAAGGGCACCAGGCTGTGTTATAAGGATTTCGTAAAAATCCATCCCTTAGAATCTTATAAGTAATCTCTTGGATATCCTACAGGCTTTCTTTCATAAAGCTTTCAACACAGAGTTGAGTGGGCTGCACGCGTGTTTGTGTGAAGCTGCCCTGATTGAAATGCCAATATTCTCTCTCTCTCTCTCTGTGCTCTGAAGTTTACTATTGCAATAAAACAGCAGCATTCCCTTGCATACCAAACTGAAGTGCCTGTGAAGAACAACTGCTGAAAGCCCTCATTTATTTCATGGTTTCGGTTTAATTGACATCAGCGTTCAATCCTTCCGACTGGCCTATTCATTGTCTCCCTCTCCTGGAGATTCAGTCTGGATTCAGTGTACAGCAAATTCATTTCTGAACTGCAGAACCTTCCCTCTCTGAAAGGAAGGGGAAGGAAAGAAGTCACACTGTGGTTACAATCACAAGCATCTACTCTTAGTATTTTTATTTTACCTTCCTTTTTTTTTAAAAAAAAAAACCCAGGTATTTCCCACAACACCCACAGCAAGCAGCCCACACCACCTCCCCCATCTCCCAGTCCAAGTCTCTGTTGAGAGAGAATATGTTAAGAGAATATTTATCTGTCTCCTTGACTCCAAATAACCAGTACCAGAGACATCATGATGCAAATGTTTCTGAATAATTCATGAAATGATTGATGGGCAAAAAATATTTTAGGCATATTATTTAATCAGCAGCAATAAAACTGCTCATTTTGTAAAGAACATGAATAATTTATTTTAACACTAAAGGATGAGAGTTCCTGTAATGCATGATTTGTAAGAACGACCCAACCAGCTCTAATCAGAGACTGGGGAGCATGTGCATGAGTTGCATGCAATGTGCAAATATGTAGGCAGTGATGAGAGGGAAAATAAGCTGCTCAGAATGGTGAAGGGTCACTGGTACCCGCTAGTCCTTCTGCAAGAACGGGGCCCAAAAAGTGTTTGAAATTAAGGTAGAACAACTGGAGCGGTGTAGAATAGAGAGCAAGGAGGCAAATTTGGTAAAATCTTGCCTCACTTGGGGCAATAAGAACAAAGATTACCTGTGGAGAACAGGAGGAATGATATGAGAGGGGGCACAGTACATAGAGCATAGGCTCCATGTTAATGCAATTCCTGGGGAAAAGTGTTGGGGGAAGGATATGGTAACATATTAGGGAGTACTGTGCTACGGCAGATATTTTTCAATACTGGACACACGATCCTAATGCTCTTTTTAGCATAGTGCAGACTGTGTGGGAAAAAGATCCCCCAAAACCTGTCTTTCCGCTAGGTCTCTCCTGTTCATGGGACAAATCCTCTTCTAGAGCTCTCTCTGACATTTCTATGACAGTAGTTGTTACCTGTGGGGACCATGTGGCCTTAGAGCTCAGCTGTGGTAGGAGTGGTATTATGGAATAAGATGATTATAGACTCTAAGATAACCACTAAGAAATGATTAATTTATTCTACACTTACATCTGGTGAGAGCAGAGCCATTCGTCAGATGGAGCAAGTTTATTGTGGCTTCTGTAGCTGAGAACTTAGAAAAGGTCCTAACTCTTCACATTACATCTGGCTAAGCAGAAGGACAGCCTCAGCTTCTCCTGTGGGCTTAGATTCCATGTTGGTACCTTGTTAGGAGTCAGTAGATCCAAAGTAGCTGAACTCAGTCACAAAGGTGAGGTAGATGGTAGATGCTCAGTTTCTGCTCCATTCAGTGGACATTTCCTAAGTATTTCATAATTTTAAAAAAAAAAGAAGGAAAGTAGAGGTACTGTGTAAAATATCTACAGAATCTAAAGCCCTTCAAAAGAGCACACTGCTACTAAATAATGTAACAGCATGTATCACTCATTCATTAAATATCAATAAATTTTAAATTATCTGTAATTTGAAATGCTCCTGAAATTATATCCATTCCCCTATTCTTTCTGTAAACACTTGTAAGGGGAATTTCATGGACTTTCTTTGGTTTAAACTCTCGATTTTGAAATTTTTCTTTGCATTTGTAAGCATTAAGAGAAAATGGAAGATCAGTGAATCAGGAATGGAAAAAAGAAAGATTCCTTGAAGTGAGAATAAACCCTTTCTTTGGCAGATTAGCTGCTGGCTTCTAAATCTTTCTCCTGAGAGGAGAGTACACAGGAGGTACCAGAATGTTGTCTCTTTGCCTTCAGCTAGCTGTTAGCAGATTTGCAAGAAGTCCAGGTAATCCCTTCAGCAACTCTAATGCCCTGTTTTTGGGCAGCAGGATGTGATAGCAAAACCTGGTCCTTTGGTGAAACTTTGGCTTTGCTGACATTGATTCAACAGCTTATTGACTCAGCAGGCAGGATTTCAACCCATGTGCCCCAGCCAAGTGCAGAGCACAAGCGAGCCGTCCGTGTTGAGTTATAAGGTGTGGGTTGTTCCGTGCCATTTTAGATCTGTGACAAGAAGAACCTTCAGTTGAATCTTTGTGGTAACTGATGTGTTGCTCCTTTGCTGGATCAGAAGTAGTGGCCTGACCTTAACCATGTCACTGTCTTCCTGCTGTATGCATTTTCCCCCTTTGTAACAGAAAGCAAGGAGCTTTACACATTCTGAAGCTAAAATAACGAGAATTTGTGTATGCACATGAAACACGTTTCCCAACATAGTGCCACAGATAAAAATCACAACAAATGTACTTTAGTGTAAATGAATGAATGAAATTTAAGACTGATGCTGCAAAATAAATTTGGACTGGCTTTTTTTTTTTTTTTTGTTGGGGGGAACTCATTAGACTGTGAAAATTAATCACACTGTGCATAGTACCCCACTGGCAAGACATTACTCACTGCAAAATAATTCTGTTGTTTTGGGACTTTGCATGTATACTAGATTGATGGTGATTCAGTGTTTACTGAGATTTTTGGTTTGCATCTCATTTATGTTTATGCCTAGCAGATGGTCTTTATTCATCATAGTATTTCTTAGGAATTTTTTTTTTAATCTCAAATTTGAGTGTCTGCATGATGAAGATGCTCTATAAGTGAAAGAAGAAATTGAGCGATATTAAACCTCACAGAAGACAAGAGATTGCTAAGGGTAATCAAAGTAGATTATGATAACAAATAATAGTTTGAGAGAAAAGCCTGAAGTGATGTGGATTTTGGTTCTAAGGATAAGATCTTTAACCAACATTCCTATCTTGCTGTATTCCTAGCCTTGAATTTGGGGTTTTGAAGTTAGGAAAAAAGGTGAAGTAGGTCAGTTTCTAAGAAAACTTTTTTAGTAGCAAGACTTCTTTTCTTCTAAACAAGCTATTAAAATCTCATTGCCTGAGATATTTACGTGGAGAAGCCCAGAGTGCCTAACATTGTTTTATAAGCGTAATGTTGGAGCAGTAGAAGAAGCAATATCTACTTAACCCTTTCAATACCACCTCCTCAGAGTAGTAGACTGGTTCATGTTAGATCCACTGGGCCCAGGTTCAGTCCTCGCTGTTGAGTGTTGCAGAGATCAGTGTTACAAGTTGGCTTCTTGTGTGAGAAACAAATCTTGGCCCCTGGTTTCCAGGGAGGGACATTGACATTATGGTGGTGTTTGTTTGGATGATATTGATCTTGCCCTGCACCCTTTCTTGAATCCCTTCCTGGCATAGGAAAGGCACACAAAGATTTTGGAACCCACGAGAAATCTTTCATAATTTTAGATAATGGAATAGACTTTTCAGTCTTTAATGGCTGAAGCTTTATGAACAGGAGTTAGGTCATACATCCTCAAGGAAGTGTTTTCCCACACTAGATATCAGAAAAGCTTTTGACAAATTTCCAGCATAAGGACATCTTGCTGTAAGATACCCTGATAATCTTTCCATGTACAAACGTAGAAACTGGCATTAAAAAATTCCTGGGTCTGTTAATCTTGCAAAATTCAGCAAATAATCAGATATGCTCTTCATGCAAAGTTAAATGAAAATATAACTAATACAGTTCCATAAATATATATAAGGAGAATAAAACCAGAGAATAGCCTTAGATAAACCCATGATGCAAAAATACTAACTCCATAAGTCCTTCTGTTTCTGTCATGAAGCTAACTGAATTATTTTCCTTCAACTGTGAATCCGTAAGTCTTGAGACATGAACCTGAAGGAAAGCTAAAATAAATTGAGTTTGGGACCATAGATCATTGTCTGAAACAAAGACAATGCAAACAAGAATTAGTTACAGCAGTGAAGAATAGGAGGTGGTGGTACCAATAGCTTGGTATATACTGTGAGAGGAAAGTTGTTTTATGGTAAACTGAATTGAATCCAGAGTGACCAGAGGAGATGGTAGGTGGAGTTGGTAGTGAAAGATATTAAATAACCTCTAAATCTGTCTCCCTAAGTCATTTGGTAATGGCAATATTAACAGCAGTCGTGGTTAGAAGCCTTTCTCTAAAATAAATAGAGCTTTGGCTGGAGTCTCCACTTCTTTCACAGAGCAGGTTAAAATAAAGTTCATATTTTCTTGCCCAGGATATAGTTCTTCTCATTAGGAAGTACTCAAGGGTACCTAGGAAGAATCAAAAACGCTTCTATGAAAGGAAGAAGGGGAGGACAAAGCAAGCAAAGATTGGGAGATTTGGAAACCCTGGAAACAGACACCAGATATTTTGCCATGCACAAGAAAAAGAACAAAAGTGTTGGTGTATCTGGAGTATGGATTGCAGCTCTGATGACTGATTAAGACAGTAGTATGTCTATACTGGACATTTTTAAGAGCTGAAAAGCAGATAGTGGTTGGTGTTAATTCAAGTTTATCTTTTCTATTCTAGCTTTTACACGTACTGTATTATCCAAGTAGTTTCCCCAGTAATGTAACACAGGTTTAAGGAGCTCACAGAAAAAAAGACTGGTGACATTTCTGAAAAGATATCTCTGACCTTCAGCAGATAGAATTTTACCATGCCTTTTTTGTTTCTTGATTCTGTATTGACACCTTTCCTCCCTTCCTATGTGTTCTTCTCCTGAACAAGTTTTCATTTTGTAGAGTCACTACTGAAGCTGTAATCACAGCTGGGTTGGGCACCGTGTCTCACCAGCCCAAGGCAACTCAAATTCATTGTTTTCGTGGGACCTGGTGGCAAACAGAAATTACAGCATCTCTTGCCCTGTTACAAACATTCCTTTTTTTCCTGACCACTTTCAATTTGAGGAAGATAAAAACTGTCACAACTGTCTTCAGGCAGTAATTTTTCAGTAGTGATTGGTGAAAACCACTATATTTTAATATCTGTGCATTCTTATATGGAACAATGTAGCTATTCAGAGTGAATAGACTTCTCAGTAATGACACAATTCTTTTGTAAAGTTCTTTCTCACTAATCTACAGCCATGCCTTTAAAGATATTCTTGGAGACATTTAGCAAAGCAGTGGTTTGCTTCCCTTTAAATTAAAAGAAAAAAAAGAAAAGCATGTGAATTTAGTACTGTTATTAGCTCAGTAATGTAAGTGGTATATACTCATCATAAATATATTTTCTTGCAATGGAATGGGCAAGAAAAGTGGGTTTTTTTCCTAAAAATAATCTTCACTCTTTTGCTTAGCTCTCCTCTGGCCTGTAGGTGTCATAGTCAGAATATGGATGAAATAGATAAATATTAGTCTACTTACATGAAATAACTTTCTGAAAAGCAATGGTCTTGCTAAGTAAGTACTATTATTTATTGAAGCTTTGGAAATGGAGAACCTATTCCAGTGTATATAAAATGTAAAGGATTTCACTGCACATTCTCTACCTCCAAAGGCGAAGTTTCTCAGGTTTATCAGATGAAAAAACATTTTTCTCTAGTCTTATCCTGCGGCCTCAAAATCTGAACTTGCCTGTCTTGATCCCACTCTTCAACCCTCTCACTTTTGCTACTTCTTAATATCTGTCTCTCACAGATAAGAGTCAGAAGTGACTGAAAAGACTGAAAGAGCAGCATGTTCCTCCTCCCTTTGAGGGAGGAGAGTGGTGGGCTGTAGCTGTAACAAGGCCACAGGATGAGGCTGCAGTGAATACTAGGAAAACATCTAAGGAACCTAGTAGTATCAAATACCAATTCTCATACTATGTTGCCTACTAAGCAGTTAAGGACAACAAAGCTTAGATTTACCCAGGCTAACGTCAAGCCCTTTCCTGAACACCTAAATTAAAAATCTTGTCACACTGTATAATCAATACAATGTTCAAGCATTGCCAGGAGAACACTGGTCCACCGAAGATGTCAAGTTCTCTGCAGCTGCAGCAGAAATGAACAATGAAGTCCCAACATGACATTCAAGGTGAATATACAAAGTCACATGGGATAAAACCAGGCCAGTTTCACATTAACGATAAGATACAGTAGCATCTGAAAACACATTAATAGACTGCTTGCATAAATGTTATTTAATCTACCACTGCTATACAAACAACTTTGTCAACAGAGTACAACAGCTATTCTGCTTGATCCGTGCTCAGCTACTGCGATTTCTAGAAAGAGTATAATTTCCTCCAGTGGAAGTTTCAGTTGGAATTCTAGTTCATCAAGGACAGAGGTGGTGGAGCCTTGGACATTTGTAAAACATGTAAAAGAGTGAGCACTTCGGAACAGTTTTGGGAATGTCAGTTTAAAGCTTTGCCTTTAACAACTACCTGAAAAATTTGACTAGAAAAAGAAAGTTCTATATCCAGTGCATAAATGTGCAGTGCAACAAGGATGATAACTTAAAGAAGATTTAGCCGTGTCGTTAGTTAGAATTGGTAACTTTCTGTCTTGAGTCTTCTTTTCTCCTCAAAGTTGAGGAGAAATGGTAAAAAAATATTTGATGTAATTTGAAAAATATCTGACTTACGATGTAGAACCGAAGGTGATAAAAATAGAATCCTTGGTTAGAACCATGAACCCCTCTTCTGGTTTACTAGATAGCTTAGTAAAAGATTTCTAGGCTTATTGCTGTAGACATTCATTTACAGAAAGATGTAATTTAACGATTTCTAATTATTGCAGCATGAAACCAGGCTTTAGTAATTCTAAATAAGAAAGGCCTATCAAATATATACTGCAGACCCTAGACCTTTCTGTTACACATGGATTTATATATTAATTCACTAATGTATTTCCAGATAATGATACAATCTTGTGCAAGAATTTTAGGATGCAACTAGAGATCTCACTCAGTTGTTCTTGGAGCTGTATGGCTTCTTTTGCTCAACATTATTATTTACCCTTACTACGTGGAATAAAGGATTTAGCTTTTCTGTAGCTATAAGAAGCTAAAGGCTGCATTTGGAAGCACTAATGGATGTTTACAGTAGATTTTCAAATCCAGTTTCAATACCTGGATATTTCCTTTCTAATCCAAATATTTAAAAACCCTAAAGTAGTCTAAATGAAGCTTGGAAGTTCATGCTCTGTAACAGTCTTATTGCTGATCACATTACATAGTGATGCATTTACTTCACCATGCATTTACTCCAGACTGTTAGCCCTTAGTCAGCTGTAACACACAGAGTGACGTGTGCTAAGAGATGATGATAGTTTTGTCTGTTTTCTAAGACAGCTCCCTCACAGATAGTAGTGTATGTCTGCCAGACATCATGTGCTAGTAGGAGAAACTGAGTGGGGTTTACCTTGTGGTCTCCTATTTCAATCTGTTGGTGGGTTGTCTGGTAAGAAAGTAGTGCCTGAAGCTTACTGTGTATCATGCAGCTGGCACCATACTTGAATTGCTATTGAAGACAAAGGCAGCAAAAGCTGCTCAGAATCAGTTCTGTAATTCTAAACCGGCAAGACATGAGGACACTATCCACAATTTCCAATGGAAAATGTGTTAGTTTAAGTTTTGAAGATCTGAGGTCAGTTCTGGGTGCACCACAAGGTCGTCTGATCATTCTGATATAGAGAAGTCTGAGATTTGTAGAGAGTTTTATTTTTCGTACTACCGACTAGTACTGGCTGAATGAAAAGGTCTTGCCTGTCCATCTGCTGTAGAAGTGTGAGTGACTTCACTTCACAATATGAGGAATCATATTGTGCTCTGCCTATGTTTGAAGGCTGTGTCTAAACCATGTTTTTTGTTCTATTCCTTGGAAGATCTCCATGTCCTTCAGATACTTCACATAACTTTATGTTTCTTCTTTGTAGGTATTTACACATCTGAAGAAGTCATCCTTGGCTCCCCTTATAGCTATTGGGTAGAAATTGAAAGGCATTATTTTTGACACAGCTATTTGTTGCCTAGAAGTGTCCATTTTTCCTCCATTGACTCTAAAGGTGCTTAAGAGTATTAGCTCCAGAGGTAAACCTGCATGTGCTCACATAAACCAAACAAAAAAAACTTGATCCAATACATTGCAATAACTAGGAAGATTTCCGGTTACTTGAGGGAAGTCTGAATGCATTAAAAAAATAAGCTGGAAGGCTGGATAATGTGAATCTTACTGAATGTTTTTGTACCTAAAACTATGTCTGAATTTTGCATGAGTTACAACAGCCTAGTTAGAGTAGGCCACACAACGGATTAAATTGCAGGAAGAGCAACCGAGAACATAGATTGTTTTAAAAGATGAGCAAAACTAATAAATTATATCAAGATGAATAAAAACATCCCCCATCATCTAATCTGATCCCACTAGGTAGAGTCTAGGGCAACCCTTCTTTAGGATGGAGATGTTACTGGTGACAAGGGACAGTTTTCTACATAGGCTGCTGGGAGAGCAAGTGGAATGAAAAGAGTTTGGAAAAAGTTTGTAGAAAGTAAAGATTCAATCTTCTTTAGAAACTTTGAATATATTTTTTTCTTCCTTTCTGTATCTAGGGATTTCTTGTGCCCTTGCAACTATTTTAGTTTACCTTTTTTAGAGCTAGTCAGCACACAAGCCACTTTTTCTTTTGCAGGCTCTGAAACTTACTGTTGCAACTGAAAAGAGATGCAACAAAGACTTTCTGCCAGAGACAAGGGGTTTTTTATTCCCCCAGAATAGCCTATTAAAGCAATAGCATCAATGTTTAGAAAAATTCACAACTTTTTCTTCCTTTTATAAAAGAGAAGGAAAACAATAAACAAAAAAAGTAAACAAGAAAAACCTTTCCTGAACCCTATGAGGCCCATATCAGAAGACTTTCATGATCTTCATCAGAAAAAGCAGCGTATCAGTAATTGAGTTCAACAGCCTTACTCAGTAAAGCAATCTTACCCATACAGGCAAAAAATATTAATGCATGTAAATTACATTGTTGGCAGGAATATTCTCATGAGCAACACCTGCACTGATTCCTGATGTTTCCTTTTACAAAACAAGACGTAATCCCTCAATATTTCTCAATAGTACTGGAATGTCTGTGATTCAAAGGCACCTGTCACTCAGGAGACTTACCCAGCCGCGTATCTTTTAAAGTCAGGTAACTAATTAGCATCTGATTTATGAATGCTTCATATCAGGAAAGAAACCTGAAGTCATTGGAAAGGGTGCTTGTTAGAACATTGTCCTTAAGGAAAACTTTACAAGCTTTCTTTGCAACCAGCATTATTTCTTATTCCATGAAGAGTGAAAAAAAAATCCTGTAGAGCTCTTCTAAGTCCCGGGTAACTTTAGAATGAGAGATGTCTTTTTTTTTTAGTTTTTGTTTGTTTTAATGTTTCTTGGAGGAAGAATTGTTAGGCACAGCACATCTCAATCATACTTTGAGTCAATATATTTTTGTATAACATTCTGGCAAGCAGCAAGAACTCTGGGGTTTTTTTTTTTCAAATTATTATTAATTTAAGGGTTTTGTATGACTTAAAGGTGCTCCCATTCTTCTAGGGAACCTTTTAACAGAAAGAATTTCAGAACCTACTGTTCCAATATGCTACAGTATGCCAGAATCTCTGCCCTCAAGACCATAATGTTGAAATGTTAACTAGATAAAAATAATAAGAGCTGTTTTGAAGAAACTGCTGCAGGCTGGCTATTTTGTGTGCTCCTTAATATAAATACAAGTATAAAAAAGTTTGGATCCTGACTGAGCTGCAGCAGTAAGAATGGACATGAATTATATTTTTTAAATTATTTACAACTTCACAGTGTCTGTGGCTTTAAATTATTGATGCTAGTGACAGCAACTGTCAATGAGACAAAGCTTCCACTGAAACAGCAGCAGCAGCATGCTATGGTGCTGGGAACTGGTTTGGTTCAGCCCTTCCAATCCTTCTTATTAAGGAAAAATGTCACTTCCCTCATGTTAGGAGAGCAGAAAAAAAAGGAAGGAAGATCATTATTAAAGGAGAAGTTTTCTGCAATAGTCTTTGATTACAGTGTGTGTCTCAGAACACTTGGGATAGCAAAAATGTTCTAACTGAGCATGAAAGAGGTTGATTTTAGCAGTAAGTGACTGCATAATGCTTGCTATGACACTTTTTTTTTTTTTCCCCACATGTAGGGTTATAGCAGCAAAAAGGTCCTTGCTGCACCACAAAGGATAAGGGAGCTCTGTGGGACAGAGAGACTTTAGTGGGCACATTTGTCCTCACCTACACCCCACAGTGCATTGTCTAGGGCAGTGTAACTCCACATCCAGGCAATACCTCCAGGATAAAGGTATTATCCTCTCCAGGTGTGGTAGAAGCACTTGCACCTCCATTGGGATAGCAGTGAGAATCAGGAGTATTGCAGATCATCTGTCTTCTTTATTACTGCTGCTCTCTCCCACTGACCTATGCAGCTGTAATCTCCTGAATCTGTCTGCCTGTATCTGACAGCTTCCTAATAAAGTTCTGTTGCTTTAGGTGCAAAAGGACACACCTGTTTTATGTACAGTGATGGATAGGGCTCTGTTTTTCCTCCTGGTTTGTTCAGGTTCAAAGCAACAACGCACTAGGCACTGGGGATTGGGTTGGACCCATTACCGCTGAAAGGAGAGAAGATTTCTGATGTGAAAACATCAGTGAGCCGTGTATGTGTGCTGCGTATGTACTTGCAGAGTAGAAGAGAGCTGCGTGGAATATGAAATTGCATCCTGTACTGCTGGGGATCGGGTGCCGAGTTGTATAAAGACAAGTGCTGTATTACGAGTGGGAAATGACTGAAGAGCGTTTCTCTGTAGAGAATGATTTGCAGTGAAGGAGGAGAATCATGCCTCTTTTGTGTCCTCTTATGTGCATAGATGGAAGGAGAGGAAAAAAATCTTCTGCTGTCATTTAGGAAACAAAGATAATCTCAGTGACTTACAAAATAGTTATAGGCACAGACACATGACAAGGAGCCTGTGAAGCTGCAAGAAATTAAGTGTGCCTTTATAGTTCAGGTTAAATCTCACTAAAATGGATATTGAGGCAGTGGCTGCCCTCTGGTTGCAGGTCACCAAAATGGCAGGAGTACCACCACCCCACAGGACCTAAATGGGGCTCATCTGTGTAGCCTAAAGGGGCCTCCAACTCTGCAGCTTTACATTGCCCAGGGCACTGGCCTCAGGGGCTATCCCCAGCCCATCAGCCATGCAGAGGAGAGTGGCCCGAATCCACATTGCTCAAGGGGCTAGGCCCTTTTTGCCACAGAACAGCCACAATAGTGTTTGACCCATAGGGTCAAACCCCTAAATACAGTGGCTGTAAGATAATTTTTTTTAATTTTTCCCATGCCTTCAAAATACCTGAAGTAGTGACAGCGGTGTGTTGTAACAACATAATGCAAGCGCACTAAGGGTAATCAAGAAACAAGGACTCAGGCCGAGGAGAAACAAGCTATTTGGCAGTGTAAGTGTACTGTACGAAACTTGAGACCCAAGAAAAGATTTGCGTAACTATTTGGGTAGCACCTACAAACTGAAAACGTTAAGGGTTTTGATACTAACTTGCAGGTTCCAGCAAGAATATTTCATTTTGTAGTTTAACCACTAGTTAGTGGCATAATAGCAGCAGAAAATGGAGACTCAATTTCTTTTATATAAAACACTGAGCAGGGGATACTAATGGGAAGATCCCACTGACGGTATGCCATGAAGAACTGGAAGCTAATGAAATAAAACTATTCATATAACATTGTGCAAAGAAAGCATTTGTAAGCAGAAAAATAACATTTCTTATTTATCTAAATTTATCCTGCATTTCTTTTAAAAACAGAAAATTCACTGAAGTACGTACACAAACTCATTACATGATAAGAACCATTGCATTTAACATTTTTGAAAGAATCTCTGTAGTGGCATACAACTGTGTTCATCAGTCAGATCTTTCTCACTCATCTCATGGGTTTATTGTCCTTGACTGCCACTGAACATAATGGGTCTGAAGCCTTTCATGTACCCCAGATATAGGGAGGGCTCTCTGCACTGAGAAAGCTGAAATGTGTCCAGCTGCATAGATTCTTCTATCAAATGCAGGTAGATTTCTCCAGGACCTGGCTACCTGAGCATCTCAGTCTTCTTGACAGATTCTTATATCTTCCAAGGAGTTAGCAAAAGGACCAACACATCTGCATTATTAGAAAACTAGGAACTGTTGGTTGTGTCTTACAGGGAAACTGGGGAACCAGACAGTGCCCCAAATTAACCAGCTGGTGAATGACAGAGCTTAGAAATGCAGATCTTCCAAGTCCTAGCCCAGTGTGACATCCACTGGGCACTGCCTAGTTTACATTTTACAGAGGAGAGAATTAAGACAAAGAGAAACAGATATATATATTTTTTTTTTTGTTTAGGTCATAAGGACAGTCAGCCACAGCAAGTAGAACCCCACCTCAAGACTTTTATTTAGGTTAGTGCTTGTCCCGCTGAATACTAACTCTTTACGGACAGAAAGATTCCAAACTGGATTTAACTTGCAATAGCATGATGGAGGAGGCAGAGAGCTGAGCAGGTTCCTTCAGCTTAAGGGAGAAGATTTCTTGTTTACACAATGTTTTGTCCTTGCTGATGCCATGGCTGGAAGGCTGGTCTAGGGAACAAAACCCTGGGTTATCACACAGGTAATGCTTTCTCCACTCCAGCTACCCAGTAATGCAGGCTTCTGTTCGTACAGGTCTTGGGTATGGACTTTTCCCACCCCACCCCACCCCCGGGCCTAAACAGAATTAATTTTTTTTTTTATTCACATGTTTTTAGCTAGGTCCTGTACAGGTAGATTTAAAAATGAAAGCCAATCACAGCAGTGAACAGCAGGTGGTGCTGCAAGACCTGGGATTAAGGACTCTCCTGCCTCCCACTCTACAGTTGTCACTGAAGAGTGAGAATATGTGAAGCTTTTCCTCTTACCTGTGTCAGAGAGGTCTATAATTAGAGATTATGCAGATACCATGACTCAGAAACAACAACAAATATTAATCCCTTTTATACTAGTAATTTATGTGGCCACTTAATATCCTGGAAAAAAAAAGTGGTAACAGGGTCAGCCTGATTCAGAGAAGGCCCCTTTGTTCCCTGCTTTTGAGCTTTTGTTAAAGCTTCGTCTGGTAAATATTCTAAGGCTGGTAGGTACCTCACTCTCAGGGTGACTTGTTGCCTGCTGGAAAAAAAAAAAAAAAAAAAAAAAAAAAAAAAAAAAAAAAAAAAAAAAAAAAAAAAAAAAAAA
>JAAGAY010144257.1:0-13436 GCA_011801015.1 Ardeotis arabs
AAAAAAGTACAGAAGTTACCAAAACAGGCTGATAATTTTACAGACGTGGCTCCCTGTATGAGTTATGCTGCTAGAGAAAAATGTGCTCCCCGTTTGATGAAGACTTGAGCCGCTTTGTGTTTTGTGATTGCTGCGGTGCTGTCGGTGCGCTCGGGATTCCGCACGGATGAGGCTAATTCGTGGTGGAGTACGCCCAGCTTTAATTACAGCCCTGCTTGGGAGTGGCACTGCGCTCAAACCGAAGGCGTGATGGCGGCTGTTGCTTTTATTTCGAGAAGAGACTTTTAAAATTAACGGCTCAATGACGTGGCTCTGAAGAGCCGAGTTGCAAATTTGAGCTTATTAAAGGCTGCATGCAATAAATATTAGTGTTTCAAAACTGTGGTGCCTTTTACTTAAAGGTCCACGTCTTTTTTAGCAACTTAAATTCCCCCATTACTAATTAACTTTTGATTAATAGAATAACAGAAGATTCAAAGCTTTACAAGTCGCTTTAAAATTGGCAAAAGACAGTTATTTCACTATTTACCTGTGTGCCTCTGATTTATGTTTAATTTTCCTTTACAAAGAAACTTGTTTGTAAATCTCTTTCAATATCCAGTCTGTAATCTCCTATCTAGATGGCACGGAGTCGGTTTTCAATTAATACAGCGTTATAACAACATTGTTTAACGTGTTGCAGATGAAGCAGTTATTTCATGGGTCATTAGTGTGTTTAACGCCTGGAACGGTCTGTTAAAACAAGCCCGCGGTATTGTTATGAACATGTTTATTGTCATCTTTAATACAAAACAGGCAACTAATTCTGGAAGGTTTTAATTATACATTTATAGGAGTAGCAACTGTCCTTACTAGAAAGAGAGATTATCTTCAGAGTTTTCTTATTTCTACCTTTTTAATTACTACGGTGGATTAGTAGACTCAAGGTTTTGATCAACAATGTTAGTCTGGTTTGTACTGGACTTTCCCAGCAGAAATGGTAGCTGTTACCACCATGGTTTTTAATAATTTGTGGTACCAAGAAAAATTAATCTCAAACCTAGTTAATCCCAAATTAAATGATGCTCTGGTGGCTCCCATCAGAGACGCTTGGCCACCTACAGAACCTTTCCAGTGGTGGCGGACACTTTGGGAGGTTAGACGTTCAGGACTCCGTCGGATTGTTGTTGCCCGCCGATCTGAGCTGTGTGCTCTGCTGATGAACTTTCAAGTCTTTACAGAGGTAATTTTTTTTTTTTTATTGGTGCGTAGTTAAATATTTTATTTTGCGTCTAATGACACGGTTGTACATTTTGTAGTTACCTTTCCGAGAGCACGTGTGTGCGGCGCGTGGGGCCTCGGGGGAAGGTGGACAATGGACTGAAAATCCTGGGGGCAGCGGTTGCTTCTGCGTGGAAACCACACACTGCGACTAACATGGTTTGAAGATGGTGCTAGCCTGATGATGTACTGAATAACAGGGTTTTAATAGTGTGTGGGTCTTCATGTCCTCAGTGACATTGCAACACTCGGTGCGGATAATACAGTCACTTTTCCGAGAGACGTGCTCTTCCCTCCTTTCTCATCAACTCAGACACAATGGGCCATCTGTTAATGAGCTGTTATGGTTGGAGGAGGAAACGTGCCCTGGTGTTCTCAACAACAATAGGCAACTCGTAGGAACCGCCAGAAAGGTCCTGTCCGTAGCAAACAAAGTGGCAGTGGCTGCCGAAGACACCTGTCTGAATAGGAGGTATTGCTGGTGCAAAAAAAAATTAAAAAAAAATAATTTAAAAAATTATGCAAGTGGGTTGTTATATTACCTATTGAGATATGTAAGGGACTTCTGCACAAAAGAGGAGAGACACTGTAACATGGGCAGAACAGTTCAGGCAAAAAAGACTGTGGCTATTTTTTATTAATAATGCCTAAATCACAATCCATCAGCTCCAGAAAATATCGTGAGGTGCCGTGTGAATGGGTGGGAAATGATCCACCCCACGGAGAAAGCTGTCGGGAGCTGGAGCGGAAGCTGAACCTCTGATATTCCCAAGAACTGAGCTCAGAAGGAACGTGGACACCTGTGACCGTGGACAGTAGTGGTGCGTAAAGCCTGGGCCATGGCTTTAAACTCTTCTGCCTCCTGAGTTTAGACTCTGAAACCAGGTGTGAGCAAACCCTGGCCTGCTGCTTTCCTTAGCCGGCCAAATGAGGCAGATGCTGCAGCTGGTCTGGATGTCTTCTACCTGGCCAAAGGCCTTGCTGGGTCCACCCTCATCCTTGGGTCACTTGAAAGCTTCCTTTGAAATTCCTCCTGTTCTCTGTCTTATCACCAAGGTGGACAGCTTACCCAATACTCAGCTTCCCCTTCAAGTTCTCGAGCTGCAAAGAAATATTGCGTCTCTGTAGAGCTTTAAATTATTCTGTGCTGCCAGGTAGCTGAAGAAAAAATACCTGGCTCTGGTAATACAGAAGATAAGACCTTTGCTTTAAAAAACAGCAAGCAAGCAAACAAAGAGAACCCAAACAAAATACCCTACCCCCCAAAAAATCCCAAAGAAAAAAATACCCCCCCAAACCTTAGCTACCAACACTTGTAGCAGTTTTTAAACAAACAAATGCTGTGTAACCCCCAAGCCTGTCCCCCCCAATTCCTTGCACAATTTTTGCTCCCTTTGATAATGTTTGTTTGTTGTCATGCTTCCTCGCCGTCTCTCCCCACGTTGCGTCCTGCATAATCAGGACCTTTGAAGTCTGCCTTTGATTCGGTAGCTGGAGCACCTGAAGCTGCCGAGGTTGTAACAAAACTGCTAACAGCATTTATCTGACATTCTGGGACTCAATTTTAACGATGCGGGGTTTGTTTGCACTGTGCCTGCGCTGTTTGCATACGGCAGACCTCAGCTTCGATTGCTGATTTGGGGGGAAGCTCCTCATCGGATCAGAGCCCAGATCTGTCACCTGAGTCACACAGGGGTTGTGGTCATTGTGGTTGTTGGACGGGGCTGTGAGCAACCTGATCTGGTTGGAGATGTCCCTGCTCCTTGCAGGGGGGTTGGACTGGATGGGCTTTGAAGGTCCCTTCCCACCCAAACTGTTCTGTGATTCTGTGATTTTGTTAGAGATAGCTGAGCGTGCTGTGAATGAGCTGGTACCAGTAGAGGCCGCGGAGGAACCCAGTCCTGGCACCCAGAGGAGTGTCAGGCTGGTGGGCGCCCAGGCTGGTTGGCCCTGTCCCTTGCTCCCTTCTTGCTTGGAACCTCATCTCTGAGGTGGTGCCGCCCTGCCCGGCCTAGGCGTGCCCCTACATCCCAGTCCCCAAATGTCATTCCGCAGAAGAAGTGGCTTTGACTTGTGGTTTGGTGGTCACATGGCACACTTGCCACCCCCGTAACAGATCAGGCTGGACACTCCGAAGGAAGCACTGCACGGGGCAGTGTGAGGAGCAGCAGCTGTGCGAGCGGCCGCTGCAAATGTGGCTGCAGACCAGACCCCGAAGAAAAGCCAGGAAGAGTAAATCAGAAAGATTTAAATAAAACACATTGAACTAACTTGGAGGTTGCAGCCATGTAAGAAAATTCTGTTGTATCGCAGGAGATGGATTTCCAGAGTCATCTGAGATTGCCAGAACAGAAGGAGATAGTTGCTCTGTTTTGAGGAATAAATCCGTGGGCCCTCGTGTTTGTTGGGTTTGATTTGTGAGTTTGGTTTTTTTTCTCTTCGTGTCCCTTCTCTGGTTTATGTACTCTGAACGTGTGAACAGAAAACAGTAATTCCTGATGAATTGGGACTGGGGGAGCACAGAGACGAAGGAATTTCTTGTTCTTCATGTTCTTCAAGCAGCAGAATATGCGTAGGCCTCCTGTCACCAACCGATCTTTTGGATCCAGCTGCAGACCTAGTTTTTTTACAAACTGGCGTGTACTGTTCATTGTAGCCTTTATTTGGGAATTAAACTAGGTAAGGTTTACTTTTCTGTACCAGAGAAAAGAAGCTGCTGCTTGTAGTGGATCTTCCGATAACTGGGATTTGACAGATCTATTACTGGTGGCAGTGTCTGAGGAGGGGAGAGGAAGGACGCTTCTTCAGCGGTGGCACTACCAAGTGCCACTGTTCTGTGTTCTGTTGAGTACGGATTTAATCTCTGACAGAGGAAAGCATCCTGTTAGTTTGATTTGTTTTGATTGGCAGTGAATTCCAATCTTGTAAAAATTTAGATTAATGGATTCTTTTATCTGTGCTTTACTTGCGGAGAAAAAGAGTATTGAGAATTTCTTCTAGAGATATGCTGACTTGCTCAAAAGTAAAGGGAGGAATTTATAGATAGGGACAACTGAGGATTTCACTCTTTACTCTGCAGTGCATTTACTTCAACTTAAATATATCCTTTAAAATATTACATCAGCTTATGTTACACTGACAGTGACAAATTCCTAAGGCAATGGAATACATAATGTTTGAAGTCACTTTTGAAACCAGGGCACAGTGAGCATAACCATGGATGTTGGGTTTTGCATAGTTATTTTTGTTGGCAGATTTCTCACTTTCCTTAAAAAACTAGCTCGTGTGGTACAGGGTCAGATCCCAGCCCTGCATCTTCCTGTCAGCGCTTCCGTGGGCTCCATCCTGACGTGGCTGGGAAGGGTCTTACTGGAGGTGTTGCCCGTTTAAATGATTGAAGGCTGTAGACATTCATTTTAATTGAGACTTCAGTATTATTCAAAATTCTCTAAAAAGTAATTTCCTAGTTATATTTTTAAAGATGGTGTTGAATGTTCCTAGAGATTAAAATAATATCAGGGTAGAAATCCGGGATAAAACTACTGTATGGAAATGATTCTCCAGACACAGGGTAAGGGGAAATTGGGGCATCTCTCGATGTAATGGCTGGGTGCATTTATCTGTCAAAATAAATACTAGCTGCATTACTAGCTGTAGTAACTGCTGGGGACCTAATGAGTTGAGAGCAGAAGAAGGAGCTGTCTTTTGTAACCTTAGTTTTCCCCTAGTACTCAGTGGTGTGTTGCACTGGCTGGCTCAGGTACAGTGATTGTTGAACACCACCTTTGATAATACTGGATAAATTAAAGCGTGGCAGTTCACACATTCTGGTTTTAAAGCCTCGTTACTCTGTTGTTTGCTTTCCAGTGGCTATTGAGGAATTGCCATTTTACCGGTTTTGGAGAACTTACACTTTTACAAATCAAAGCAAAATAAGCTGTGTGTTTGGCACATGCCATGAGACATGTGTCCTTTGGCAGCATGACTACATGTGACTTTGGCATGGCTGTCTAAGTGGATTAGAATATTTGGGGGTAGGATAGTTGGACGGATGGATATCCTTACGGTTCCTCTGATCGGGCCTTCTATGTGTTAAATGTTGAACGTCTTCATAGCGTGTGCTGCTGGAGCTGTGCAGGAGAGCGGTGACAGAAAGCCAATGTGCCTAGGTGCAGTCGCCGTAAATTTGTTTTGAAAAGGGAGAAGCATTTTGGACCGTATTTTGCTTTTCTTTTATCTACGTCTACAATTGAAGACACCAGAGAGGCGGCTGGCATTCCCCTCAGGAAATGCCCCCGTTGCTTGGGTTTTTCGTAGCACCCGTGTAGGATAACCACAGAGAGGTCTGAGACAAAGGCATTTCAGTCCGCAGAGGAGTCACACGCGTTATTTCTCTTTGCTGCTCTGTTTCACATGTTGTGTCTTTGATTGTCAAGCTGAGTAAACCAGCGGCAGAGTTTTGCCTGACTTGTGTTAACATCGCCAAGTTTTGCCCAGCTTCAGTCCAAGGCTGTAAAGCGGATCAGGCTCAGTCAAAACTTCATTCTGTCCGCTTGAGAAGTTCATGAATTTTTGTCAGGCCTCATCTGTCATTTTTGCATAACGTTCCAAAAATCCTGAATGCTCCTAATACTCGTGTATCACTTCTACTGCTGGTTATGTTTATGTAGAAGAGCTTGTGATACTCTAAAATTTTCACAGTAATCTCAGTGGATTATTTTGAATACATGAGCCTTTTCACTTTTCAATTTTCATGTAGTAATGTAATTAGGATGTCATGTAGATGTTTTAGTGCACTCATATTTCCATGCGTGCTCCTGATATAAGATGATTTTCCTTGTTAAACATTTCTTTGATAAACATTTTGTGCATAATGAAACGCTGCTGATCCTTTTGGTTCAGTATTGGTCTTTTTAGTGTAAAGGAAAAATAAAACATTAAATTCCCATTCCTTTCTTAGTGTTTTTTTTTTTTTAATATTGATTAGCCATATAACGTAAATTTCAAGTGCAGGAAATAAATTGTTTGTTGTTATCATATGCACATGTGATGTAAATGATAAGAGATTGGAAATTATACAAAATATTTGCTTTTACATAATAGATCTTATCTGTTTGGTGCTGGGTAGCCAGTTACAAAATATTGTTGCTTCCATTTCTAGCTTTTACTGCAGTTTTTAAGATTTAAAAAAAAAAAAAAAAGGAAAAAAAAATAATGAAAATATACAGAAAAGAAAAATGGGAAATAAGCGGATGAAAAAACCACGCAAGCATCAAATAGTGTCAGAAGAAGGGACAGTTAAGAACTCATGGGCTTGTGTATAAAATTAGATTCTGGGTCAGTGCAAGTCAAGAGAATTTAGTCTCAATAAAATCATAGATGCAACCGAAATGACAAGACTTGGAGTAAATTGTTTGTAACCCGTGTCATCACATTTTGTTGCCTCAGTGTAAAGGCCAGGAAGGCCTGCGTTGTGTGACAGTAACGAGAGAACAAAAGCCAGCCTTTTAGCTGTAGAACACTCCAAGGAAGCACTGCCTGCAAAATAATGAAGTTAATTTCTCCAAGAGAAGGTCATTCTGATGATCTCCACCTTTGCTTTGCCAGCGGAGCTCTTCTTCATGCAACGGAATAATGTCTGTAAATGAAAATGAATGGAGTAATACGCGGAAAGTGATATCCTTTTACAGAAGACTTTGAATGACTTCCAGATGCCGCTGCCAATACGAGTCACAATCACAATGACCCCATAGTTAACGGTAGTAAATTTTCACCGAAAGGTGCCCTGAAGCAACTGGGTATGTCAGCCAATGTCTGATGTTCAGATCGTTCTGTATCAAGTGCTCCACTCTTGGTACGTGCGTTCATGGCTGAGGAACTACACTCCTTGACTGAAAATATTGAAAATATTTAAGAATTGGAAAAAGCAACGTGGTGCAGTATGGGTGATGAGCCAAGCTGGCAAGGGCTTGGAAAGCATGGGGAAAATGAGGGCAAGGGCTGGTGTGTAGGATCCGTCATCTGTACTGGATCTAGGTGCAACGCTACGTGTACTGTCATGCTAAGAAGGATTTATTTTTTCTGTATAGACTTCAACAGAAAGACACATGAATGCCAAATTCAGAATTAATATGATTTATTGCTGTAGGGAAGCAGCGTACTGCAGCACTGGTACACAAGATGGATGAGGCGGGGTGTGCATCTTCTCTAACACATGCATTGCTTCTTGTCCCATCCAAGAAAAGGGTTTCAGGAGCACAGAACTGCTGTCTCTGTTGAAAGAGTTGTAAAAAGTAAGAGGAAAGTCACTTGGGCTAAACTTACCTCCTTGCTGACACAGATTTTTGAAAACTGGTCTGGGCTTACCCACACTTGGAGCACTGGGAAGGTCAGACTGCGTTGTGGAAGTCGGTGGACTGTATGCTGGGCGCTTGGTATTGCTGTTTTCTTCTGCGTCATTTCGTTCAGGATCGTTGCACCTGCTACTAATTGCGATGTAGGTGATTAATAATGAAAGAGTTTTCAAAATCTGTTTTATTTCTCATGTTTCTCTCTGTTCAGACAATGGCTATGGATTAATCGGGTTGCTGGATCAATTTGTGAGGTGTTTATTCTCCTCACTTACTAACTGTTTAAAAAAATCTTCCTTTCTGTTTAAACGTCCTTTCACTGTGAATTGATCTGTGTGTGGTTAAAAATACCAAAACTGAGTTGTTCATAGGAAGATTCCGGTTGACTTTACCTTCAGGCTCTCACTTCTTTTTATTTACAAAAGTGATAAATGCTGTGCAGAGGTAGAAGATGACGTAGTTTGTGCCCTTGAGAAATGGTAGAAACAAAACCACGCAAATGTCCGCATTTCTGAGACATGAGCTACAGGAAAAGTAAAGTCAGTGATGGGTACCTAGCTGGCTGCTTCCACACGTGTTGGGTTGTTGGATTAAACAGAAGAACGTATCATTTTGTGTGGGACTTGTGAAGAAGGAGCGTGAGGAGCGATGAGGATTTCTCGAACGGTTCTCCAGCGTGCTGCGGTGTCTGCGCTCGGACCTGGCAGGGCAGTGCTCTTTGTTTAAAGCAACTTTAAAATACCACTCAGGTGGGATTGCTTTGTACCTGCTGCTGTTTGCTGGTAACAGCTAAGAGTAATTGAATGTCAGTAAAGGAAGATGCTTTTCTCCTTCTCTGTACCCCCCCACCCCGGTTTTGTTTACTTTCTGCATTTGACAGCAGTTTGTGTCTTTGCAGTTGCAATATTTTCCCTGTATCATCAGTCAGCCCGTTTCTCTGGTGTTTATCTGGGTGTTTCACACCACAGCAAGAGAAGAAATGTTTTTAAATGGGGAAACGCAGGTTTTGGTCCACAAACAACAACAAAAACCAAAACCCAACCAGCCTGGGGAGAAGTGATGTCCAGGGCAAGAGTAACTGTTGCTTCATTTCATTTCTTAAACATGCATTTAATTCTTTAAAAGGAAACAAAACAAACTGGGAGGTGACAGGATCAGTTCTGTAAGCCTGTGACAATAACTTTACCTGATAATGCTACACGGTCGCTGCTAATGACTAAATAACGTTTCCATCTCCTGTAGGATCAGAGTCACGCGCAGGTCTCCCCGTACCGCCAGGATCACTCGCTGATTATGAGATCTATCGTCCATATGACCGATGCTGCTCACTCGGGAATTATGCCTCCTTCTCAGCTCACCACCATTAACCAGTCTCAGCTAAGTGCGCAGCTGGGGCTGAATTTAGGAGGCACTAATTTGCCACACACTTCTCCCTCCCCTCCTGCGAGTAAATCAGCCACTCCTTCCCCATCGAGCTCTATAAATGAAGAAGATGCAGACGAATCGAACAGGGTAGGTTATTCCTTGCAGTGAGTAAGCTTTACGCACCTATACACTCGTCATGAATGTGGCGGCATCATCTCAGCTGCAGTGTGGTCATATAAAATATACAAACATTATGGTATCGTGCAATATGATTTATTTGCTGTTCAGCTTCTTTGCTTAAGCAGTTTCCATAATACTTCCATGATAATAAATGTGAGATGATACATATCCATATATGTATTTGGTATATTGATAATTCATTTCAGATTTTACAGATCTGCTGAATCTCTTTGCTCGTCAGCTCTGAGCAGTTTTGTCATTTGGGTTTTCTCTGGAGTCATATAAAATATATATGCATTTAGATAGAATAAAATAAGCTTTCTTCTAACTGAAAGTTTAGTTAATTTACATTTTGCTGTAAAGAAATCTCTTATAAAAGGAAAATTTTATCGATGAAATGAAGCACGGATGTTATTACAGTAGTACATTTAAAGGGTCTGGCTTAAACTGTTCCACAAAAGGTTTACTCATTGAGTTAATGGAAATTGTGCATACGTAAAGATGGTTGTACAGCATCCTCAAAATAACAGAGTAAAATGCCTCTCATGATACATCTAGAGCCGTTTATCCCCTTGCTGCAGTAATCTGTGCGTAGTTCAACAACCGAGGGTACCGGGCACGAGGAGCACGCAGGGATCAGGGCGCCTGTCATGCTGGGTGCGCTGCTCGGGGCGTTCTGGAGGGGGGCATGGGAGCGGGGCCGGTGCCTGGCAGTAACGGGGAACCTCCGGCGCCTGACCCCGCTCCAGGAGCGGTGGCGGTGGGACGCAGCGGGTGTCTGCTGCAGGTGGATGGAAACCGTGGAGTGGGTACTGCTCTTTTCCTGAAGGGTTGGGTTTTTAACCCGCGTCTAGATTGACAGCCACAGTCTGGGGGTTAGGAAATGCCTCCAAGCTCTTGTCTTTTGAGTCGCTACTGCGGAAATTACATCTTAATGGAAAAACATAGACTGCCTATTCAAAATGTACTATAGATTAAATATTATTTTTAATACAAATTAGCCTTGGAATGTACTTTTTCAGGTCAAGCTCATAGAACTGACTCTCTGAGCCATGCATGCAATGAGTTCCAGTTACAGAATCACAGAAGGGTTTGGGTGGGAAGGGATCATTAAAGCCCATCCAGTCCAATCCCCCTGCACGGAGCAGGGACATCTCCAACCAGATCAGGTTGCTGGGGCTAAACGTTCATGCATTTAATTCCAGTAGATCTGATGAGATTAAGCTGAGACTAAGGAGTATTTGGTAGGGGAAAGGCTTGCGCATCAGTACTCTCCAAAATGTTGCCTTCATAGTAGTTTTTATCCACATATTATTAAGCCAGCTTGTCAATAATTTTGCAGAATTAATCTGACTTATTTCATGCATACATTGACTGTTCTTGTTATTACTGTTTCTTAGGCTGCTGGAGAAAAAAGAGCTGCCCCGGATTCTGGCAAGAAGCCCAAGACTCCAAAGAAGAAGAAAAAGAAAGATCCCAATGAGCCACAAAAGCCGGTGTCAGCATACGCCCTTTTCTTCAGGGATACACAAGCTGCGATTAAAGGGCAAAACCCCAACGCGACATTTGGAGATGTTTCCAAAATAGTGGCATCTATGTGGGACGGTTTAGGAGAAGAACAAAAACAGGTAAAACAGGGATGCAGCGTTGTCTCGCGCGAAGTAAAACAGTAATCCTTGTAAAAAAATTCTCCTACCTCTGCTCTGAGTGGACCACACTACTTGCTGATGTAGACCTCTTACTCTGCAGAGCTACATGGATTTTTTGTTTTGTTTTGGTTTTTTTCAAACTTGCTGAAGAGCTGGCATCTGAAAAGCGTTTTGTTATAAGAGCCAGTAGGTAGTATTAACTTGGCTGTATTTGTCTTTAAATTTTGAAGGGCAGTTTGTAAAAAAGCTCAGGTGATACTGTCCTAGAGTCCTGTTAAGACCATCTTTTGATGATTCCTATTTCAAAGCTCTTGTTTCCTATTAATCAGAAGTTAGAAGAGAAATGTTCCTTTGATCTGCCTTACGAATTTGTTACAAAGCGTGTTGATTTCCAACCTTTGAAGCCAGTCCTCTGTGCCTCATTACGCTGTCATGTGTGCAGTGTTATCTCCAGCTCAAACTCGGTACAGAATGATGAGTTTTGTTCTTCCTTGAGGGTTATTCTTCTTCCAATACACATGTAACTCCTACACGCAGATTGAAGGAAAATAAAAAAGAAATCCTTTGAGGCTGTTTGCCTGTTGCTGCTCTGTGTGGCTCCCAGTAACAATTAATGGAAGCTGCCGTGGAAGAGTAGATTCCCGTGTAGGACACCTTCTGGCAGGATATGAATGATTCTTATTTGTGAAATACATTTGGAAACTTCTAGTCTGATCTAACAGATGATGGTGAACGTGATTTAAAGGTGAACTTTAAATTTGCAGGTTCTTAAAAGTACGGAATAACTCATTTTTGCCAAAGTGTACTTGTTTAACTCAATGGGATTTTCTCATACTGGCTTTGGGGAAAACAAATTATCCGAGCTCTGTGAACCAACTTTTCTGAATCTATAAAGATTTTTTTTAATATGTAGTTTGAATATTTGTTTAAAAAAACATTGCCTATGCATTTTTTTCTATTTTATACTGCTTCAGATACCTTTTAGCATCTGAAATACTCAAAGTCATTAAAATATCATTTCCTGGGGAGGTAAAGTGTGCACGGGTAGTCTCGTCAAACAATTGGCTCTAGCAGCTCTTTTTAATTCATGATAAATCAATGTAAATTGTGGTGCAAGTCCAGTGAATAGACCTGAAAGTGTGACCCCTGCAATAATATTTAGATGTTTCAGGGGAGAAAAAGCACATACAACAGTAGGGTGGTTTAAAGTTTTTGGTCTGTGTTTTTTGTTTCTTTGCGAGTGATTGTGAGAGCGTTCTGGCAAAACCGTCTTAATAATTAACGCTGGTGGAATTGTGGTCTCATTTAATAGGTATATAAAAGAAAAACTGAAGCTGCCAAAAAAGAATACCTAAAGGCGCTTGCTGCCTACAGAGCAAGCCTCGTGTCTAAGGTAAGCCTAATAGTGCCTTCAACGGAATGCAGGTTAGCTTTTGGCAATGGGGAGGGGGTGGTGGGGAGGGGATGTTACACAAAATAAAAGAATCCTTGGATTTCTGTAATACAGCTCTACAAGATGCTGTGCTGCTGCTTGAACCCCACTTAGTCTTTGCCAAGAAAAAATTTCATCTCTCTAATGGCACAAGAATGATTACTAAACAGTAACTTCATAAATGTACATCTTCCATTATCTATGGAGGAAAAATAATGCACTTCACTACAAAAGTACAATTCAGTCATGAAAAATACACTGACCTTTTGACATGAACGTTTGCAAGTCGTTCGCGGAGTTTTGTTTTTCCTCAAGTGCTGCTTCTGGAAAGACAGACATGTTTTGCATGGCGCTGGAGAGCAGTTGTTATATGACAAAGCTGAAGCATTTCTTGTAGGTGAGGGCAAAAAAATGTGTAGTGGCTCTGAGTTTGGAGAGTACTTACAAATGGATGAGGTGGCAGTGAGCCAACAGACTATTTTAGTGGATCTCGAGCTAAAATAAAACTTGTGAAGAAAACAAAGCTTTGCTGTCTTACTTGAGAATTTACCTTTCTAACCAGCAACGCTGCGCTGGTTGTAGAGCTGTTGCATCTGAATACCGTAAATGGAAATATGCTTATGGCCATCGAAAATACGGGTAAAAATTAACCAAGGTGGTTAATTCTCTAATAACAGTTCATAAAGATCAATTATAATGTCTTTGTTCAAAAGAAAGCAACAGAAGAGACGGATGATCTGTAGCTCCTGGCAATACTCAAACGTGCAACTGCAGAGCAGTTGCGTGTGTACAGTCACGCAGGAAGTTGCTGTGTATTGTAATACATGCTTAGGAACACAGCAGTAAAATTAGACAAGTAGTTCTTGATTGCTGGAAGATTTCTTCTCCTTGTGTTGAGAGGCTGTGTTTTTCTGTTGTCTCTAGGACAAAGCCTTTAATGTCAGAATGCTAAGTGCAACGGCAGCTGGAGTTGGGAATTTACTTTTTCAGTCCTAAGTTCCCTTTTCAAAAACATCAGAAACCTGATTTTCTCCCCAAATCCTCGGGACCTGGGCTGCTGAGTAACCTGTGTGGGAAGGCTGTGAGTGGGAACGACGCTCTAAGTCCAGAATTCCTCTCCCTTAACTTAAGATGTCCTCACTGTAGCTTTTTCATCGGCGGTTGTTGCTGAGAGTAGGGATGGAGTAGGCCCTTCTGCAG
>JAAGAY010144257.1:13456-36266 GCA_011801015.1 Ardeotis arabs
ACTGGTGGGGGGTATGCTTCTGCTCAGGTACCTCTCCCAAAGAACAGGGGTCTTTTTAAAACATAAATATAGAAAGCATTAGGCCCTCTTTAGCTCTTCCAGCCACAAAATGTACGTGACATCTGTGACTTTCCGGTGTTGAAGAAGGGCACGAGTTAGTTTTGTGTTTGAGTAAGGACTCAAGGTACCCTTTATGGAGACAGATGAAGAGGTGATGTAATGGGTCGGTGGATCTTTTGCAGACTGTTCATTGATCTTTTCTGATAGGAATCAAAGGATGAGAAAGTCTCCCTGGGAAACTGTGACTTTTATTGCCATGTAAACAGTAGCAATGTTGTTTTCTGTTAAAAACACAGTGAATTTCTTCTCCAAACACAGGCTGCTGCGGAATCTGCTGAGGCCCAGACAATTCGTTCTGTTCAGCAAACACTGGCATCCACAAATTTGTCTTCCTCCCTTATTCTGAATACTTCTCTTTCTCAACATGCAACGGTGTCGGCATCTCCTCAAACTCTTCAACAGTCCCTTCCCAGAGCGATTGCTCCCAAACCTTTAACCATGAGACTGCCGATGAATCAGACTGTAGCTTCCGTTACCATTGCACCGAACATGCCAACAAATGCTGCGACTCCCTTGATAAGCTCAATGGGAACGAGTATGGTGGCAACGCCGTCTTCGTCCCAGGTGAGTCCCTCCATGCAAAGCCAGCAGCACCAGATCCAGCAGCTCCAGCAGCAACAGATGCAGCAGATGCAACAGCAGCAGCTGCATCAGCACCAAATGCATCAGCAAATACAGCAGCAGATGCAACAGCAGCATTTTCAGCACCACATGCAGCAGCACTTGCAGCAGCAGCATCTCCAGCAGCAGATTAACCAACAGCAGATGCAGCAGCAGCTGCAGCACATACAGCTTCAGCAAATGCAGCAGCAGCAAATGCAGCATATGCAGCACCAGTCGCAGCCTTCTCCCCCCCAGCATTCCCCCGTGGCCTCGCAGCTCACTTCCCCCATCCCCGCCCTCGGGAGCCCTCAGCCCGCGCCGCAGCAGCACCAGTCACAGGTACAATCGCAGACACAGACTCAAGTCTTACCGCAGGTCAGTATTTTCTGAAGACGAACGGTCCCGCGACGTGGCGATGGAGGGGGCAGGGGTAAACCATGTTTGGCTGCAAACTGTAAATTGTTGATGGTAGTTATGCAGGGATGCATAACAGATCAAACGATCCTCTAAAGTGTCTATTAGATAGGCAATAAAGAACTACAATGTAGCTGTGTATCATCTTTTAGCTGACTATAAATTTTTTTTTTTTTTTAAAAAAAAAAAAAAGCTGTGCTCTTTTTCCTGTGATGCCTTTTTAATTTATTTAAGCTTTACCTACAATATGTGAATCAAATGGCCTAATAAATACCTGGACCTTATGACTGCAACACGGCCTTTTGGAGTTAGATGACATAACCCTTCTTTCTCTGAAGGTGAGAAATGCACTTCGAGGCAGCGCGAACTCATGGAGCCCTTAAAGCACAGTGGTAACTACCTGTAAAGCGATGATTGGGTTTCATACAATCATACTTGTATGGCATCAGTGAGTCGATGGCATTTTTTGTCATGAAAAAATAGAGTAAATCACAGATTTTTGCCAAAGCTCTTAATTTTTTTTTTTCCTCTCCTAAACGTCTTCAGAAAAACAAATGCAAAGAACTGAACTTAAATGTTGGACCCAACCTTTCACTTCATTCCTCCAAATAAACCTACCATAGTTTGTAAGCAAATATATATTGACATTGACCCTCTGACATTAATTCCAATTGCAGAACAAATGTGAATATTATATTCTGTGGCGAAGTGATGAGTTCCAGATTTAATACACTGTATTTTTAAAAGGGAAATGCACTTAAATAAAGCTGTTATTACAGAAAGCTACGATGAAAAATGCAAGAGTTTTTAATACGCTGTAAAACCAGTAGAATATTTAAAAGAAACTCCACAACCGAATAATCAATGTAAATATTTTCTTTAAAAGTTGTAAGTTTTCATATCATGTGTTGTAAAGTTTTCATAAATGAGGCTTTAATGTAAACACTGGTAACATGAATTATTAATTGCTACATTGCTTATTGTGTTTTTATGCTGTTTTATACTTTTTTATGAGTTACGATAGCAGCAATTAAGTTGTTTGTATTTTGCTTATCTAAAATAAATGCTTTTATCTTGCTATAGAATAAACACATTTCAGTAAAACCGATGGGCATACGTCTTTGATACAACAACCAGAAATGTTTCCTTATGAAAACGCTCTCTTGGGAAATTCAGTCAACTTTTGGGGTTTTTATTTTGTCTGCCCTCCTGGGTCAGTAGGTGCTGAATGGAACGGAGCGTGCGATCAGCTCTTGTGTCCGTAAAGATGCTGAAGAGTTGCGTGCGACCTGTCTGAGGGAAAGCAGGGGGTAGAATTGGTGGTACCCTGTGCTACCTTCATCCACAGGAACCTGCCTGTCAGCAGTGGCGTTCAGAGATGCACTGAGCACAAATTGTGGTTTTCTTTGTATCTTTGAGTTTCAGATGTAACCGCAGCTGCTGCCATGGGCTCCCCATCCCGAGTTGTCTGACTTGTGTTTTATCATAAAAGTAGGACGTGATAGAGGCGGGATGGAGAGGGCAGGTATTGGACATGAAGGGTTTGGAAATGCTCGCATCCAGTGTGTTGTCAGGGTATTCGTGCTGTTTATACATTTTTCCTCTTGACAGAGAGGAGAAATCCTTTATTTTCTCCGTTCCCTTCTCCGCCTGCGATAGCTGTGCTGCGAGCGCAGTCTGACCACTATCCCCAGTTGTCTTGCATGATTAATTACAGCATCTGTCCTGTCAGAAGCTATAATGAAGAGGTCTTGATAAAAATTGCAAATTACCACTGGCAACAATCTTAAACTGCTTATGATAAAATGAAAATTAAAACCAGCAAGTGTCAAACCTGAGCAGAATCCTAATCCTGTTTGAGGCGGTGGCTGTGGCTGCCGTGCGCAGGCCTCAGCTGAAAAATAATGGAATATAGATCTCCAAAAAGTTGCAGACGGACTTGGGGGAAGAGGTATGACACCCTGTGAGTTTATTAATAATGAATTCAGCTTTCAATATTTCATCATCCTCAGATACTCCGTTTATTATGTACAAATATTGAACAGCAAGAGGTTCTAATTATAAATTTATAGATTTCTTGGAGCAGAAAAAATCATGTATAAATGGAAGCTTTTCGTAATAGGCGTTATTTGACAGCTACCTGTGCTCCTGATAGCCTTGGTGGGATACCTGATAACGTCTGGGACGCGGGATGCGTATTCCAAGCGCAAGGAAGCCGGCCTGCGGTAGAAATGTCGCGGCAGAGGCTGGTTAGGAGAGATTTTTGTCTGTGCCGGTTTTAACCAGTGTTATGTAACAGAGGGAGCCATTTTATCGTTGTTTTGAAGCCGCCTGACAAACGTCTTCAGAAATAATTGCCAAACCGCATGTGACAGTAATTGTGTATTAGTTCTGTAATTGTCATTTTGAAGACCTATGAAGTATCGTTGGAAAAATGTCACTAGTGATAAGAGTTAATTACAGCTGAAGTCTGTTTTCAACTATTTGCAGCAAGAAGCAGGTGTTATTACACTCATTAAATGATTTCATAAATCCTGGCTTTTATCACGTTTGATTAAGAGCTGCTGAACTGCTGATGGTCAATTCCAGGAAAAATAGTTTTAATTACTGCAGCTAAACAAAATTAATCATTAGGCAGGACGGTACATTTTAAATATCAAAATTTGAGTCTGGAAGACCTGGAGCATCCCCCTGCTTGCTACAAAATGATCTTTTCCCTTACCCACAATAGCATATTGTGGAACATCTTGTGTTTCAAACTGCACAAGTTGGTGTTCGTGTTCCCAAAGTCGAAGTGAATAACTCTGCTGTCGTAGGTCATAAATAAAACTGTAGATTTAAATCGCTTAATACGCAATTTATACAGGAAAAATGCAATATTCCTATGATTCCGGTGTTGTGCGCGGTTTGAAGAGTATTTTCCTTCGTATCATTTACAGGCACTTAACTGCTCCCGTCTTTTCCCGAGGTTTCGGATGCTTTATCACCCTGGTTAACTACGTTCTACTTTCACATTAACCCAGGTTGACACACACTGAAAGAACATAAGGAGGTTTAATTTTTAGCTGACACAGGGTCATTAGTTTCTAACTTGGAGAACAAAGGCTTTTTAAATACCTCTGTGCAACACAATCTCAATTTTAGATTGTCACCTGACCAGCGCGGTTTGCGGGACAGATGGATTAAATATCTCAGGTTTAAGCAGAAGTCTTGCGCTGCCTCGTTTCAATGGGGACTGGCTCTTTGAATGGCTCCTTTTCCCATTTCTCACTTCACGGGGTGTTTTGCGGCACTGGACTTCATCCTAACCTTTCCCTCCCCCCTTTGTTTGGCTTTTGTTTTGCAACAGCTGTTATTATCGTTTTTGGTCAGCTGTGATTGCTGGAGGCAAAATAGGACCAGATGGTGTTTTGCTATGCATGAATGGCGAGTTAGAGGAGTTGGGATTGAATAGGCCAAGTTTGAATGGTGTCTATGCACCACCTGCCCTCTTCAGCGGCGGCGGCCGCGGCGCAGGAGCATGATCCGTCGCGGACCTACTAGAATGGGACGGGAACGGAGAGCGCCTCGTTGGGTTTTCTCCATATTTATTGATCTTCCATGCACTCGCGGCGTAATGCAGTGCACAGTCAATTTGAGTTAATTGGATATGACACAGCGTGTACATGTAATCTATCACTGTAGTCTCCTGGTACGCTCTGGGTTTCGCTGCCGCAAGAACGTGCGGAATTAGCCTGCATTAATAGGCTAAGTGGATGGAAGGGAAACGGGATCGTTGCAGGGCTTGATTTAACAAAATACGCCGTGGTTGTGAAACGGCTGCCTTGCGACTGCCAGAGATGCGGTTAAATACCAGCATTTTGGATTTGATGGACTGGACCGAGTGTTTTGGCACAGAACAGAATACACCTCCTCCCCGTGCTTTTTGGAGAGGTTTGCCAATGAAACTGGAATGAGCAGTTGGCTAAAAGTAGGGAGCGGCGTTGGTAGGGATGAGCTGGTGCCATTCAGGAAGGGGCGTGTGTTTATGTGGAGGAATCCATTTCCTATTATTTTAAGCAAATTCTGGTTACCAACCCCTAAATCACGGAAATGAAAATCAGGCATCCAAATTGGGTTTAGACCAGCAAAGGGCTGCTTTGGTGTCCGAAAACTGGTCCTAGAGGTAGAATTTAAGTGTCAGAGGAAATTAAGATCTGTTATATCCTCTGTTGAGGTCGACTGAAGGACATGGGGTACACAGGAGTTGTGTCTGGATGTTCCGGAATAAAATACATGTGTTACAAATAATGAATAAAATATGTAATGATAACATGTAATTGCTTGAATTGTTGCAGGAACTGGGTGTTTAAAAGCCTGCTTCCGTACGTAACGGGGGGCTGCGATGCTGCTCTGCCTGCGATGGCGGGAGCTGCTGGTGCGGGGGCTTTGTCTGTGGTGTCAGGTAGCAGAGAAAGCTACTTTATTATGAAAATTGCATCCCACTGAAAAAATGCTAAATATTTTCAAGTGCCTGTGGGAAAAGCTAGGTTTGTATGAAAGGATTTGGTTCTTAAAGTCACCCAGAAGTTAATGCTTCTCAGGTGCATCTGAGGGAGAGAGTTTTCAATTATAATAATAAAATCGTTCAGAGGAGAACGCGTTGCTGTGAAAGAGCTGCTCGACACTTCAGTAGGCTACGCTGGAGATCTACCACGTGCCCTGTTTACCTCCGTTAAAAAGTGGAAGTGGTATTTTAAATGGTGGGTTTTAGCCAAGTTCTTGGAGTATTATCATCTTCAGCCCCTCACAAACCAAAGCAGTGCAGTTTTCTAGCAAGGTTTGAAATTAAATCTATTTTAATCTTTCAAGTAAAAAAAAAGTTGACTGGCTATAATAGTACTTGATGTGGCGTAGCACTTTCTGCAGGTACCATTTGTTCTCTTTTCCCTCTGGGAACGTCGTTACTGATACAGCCACCTTTGGTCTGTTATTTTTCCAACCTGGAGCTGTTACAGTACTTCCACTGCTCTAATTGAAACAGAAAGGCTTTGATCCAGCAAATCACTTAAAACGAGTGGATAATTCACGTACGTAAGTAGTAATTTCACTAAAGTGACTACTCGTATATTTTGTTTTACAGTTGCTCGAGTGCATTCGTAGATCAGGGGTCTAATTACAACACGTCGTATTTGTTTTCCAAATAATTCCACGTAGCGATAATAATAATTAGAACCTAAAAGTAACATAACCAAACTTATATTTCCTGCACTCTCTTTTATTAAATGATATTCTAAACAAGTGACAGGTCTGATTTTCAAGTATAAGTATCTAGCCTTTATCCTGGCTGCGCATCATCATAAGCGCGTAAGGAATTCACCGCCTGGCTGGGGTCTGCGTCCCCGGGCATTCTGAGGAGTTGCTGCTGAGCGCAGGTCTGAAACCCTGCACCTGGATCAGCACTCACAGCTCCTGACCCAGCAGGGGCCTTCTCCAAATATTTGTGTTTACTAATCACAGAAGTAAACACGGGCAATATTTGGGAAACCTAAAGGGGGTGCTTACTGCAGGCTGGTTTGTTTTTAGTGCTGTGTCCCATAGCGTGCTGATAACGAGCATTCACACTGTATTAGCATAAAGCACATACGTAATAAAGGCCATGTGGTGCACTTTTCTCACGGGTGCTTCGTTTTGGAATTGGTTTTGGTGTTCCATGAACCACAAGAATTGACCGTGCAGCATGGATATTTTTAAAATAATAAGTAGCTGTACTGTTGATTAATTTCTTTCCTGTTCCTAATTTTGGAAGTGCTGAAAATCATAGATCACTTTTTAAAATTCTGTTGAAAATTCTTTTGAAAATGGAATTTTTGAAAATGCTGCCTTGTCAGCTGTGGATGAGGGGATTCTCACTGCCGCCCCGGTGAGTGGGTGTATGCATGTGCGTACAGGTAAACATAGGGAAGAATGAGGCATGCAGGTGGGGACTTTTTGGGTAACATCCTAGGTGCTTTGCAGCGTGGGCCACTGAAGGATTTGGTTCCTGCTTCGCAGACTCTGGCACTGGCAGAAGGTAGATGAAGCTGGTGATAATGATCATCCCTGTATAAACAGACTTTCTCCCGTATGATACCGTGGCAGATCAGTCTGTAAGCGTTTTGGCCATT
Source organism: Ardeotis arabs (assembly GCA_011801015.1). Taxonomy (NCBI): domain Eukaryota; kingdom Metazoa; phylum Chordata; class Aves; order Otidiformes; family Otididae; genus Ardeotis; species Ardeotis arabs. The sequence goes on from JAAGAY010144257.1 coordinate 20,740, forward strand.
TCCAGCAGATAATGTATCACAGCCCATCTTGAGCTTCTGGTGGAATACACGTAATTCCAAGTGTCGATTCAGAGATACTTGTGTTTCTGTAAGAAGGAGAAGCCTTTCTCTTTTTCTTCCTTTTTTTTTTTTTTTTTTTAATTCTTATCCTTGACTTGAGAAAACAGCCAGAGCTAGCTAGCAGGCTTGGACAAGTTAAACATCCTAGAACAAAAATAGTAATAAAAATGTAATATTCTCACATTCACTTCTGTTGAAGTCTGCTGAAGCTCTACTTGGCTTTGCACCCAAGGCTGAGTTTGTTCTGATTGTTTCTTTCCGTTTTCAAAGCTCAGCAAATATTACTTGGTAGGTGACTCGGCATCTCTGCTGGTTCGGCAGCACAAGAGGCTGCCACTGGGAATCTCTGCCGGGCCGGCTGATGGACATGCAGGTGGTGGGCGCGAGTCTGTCGGTGCAGGCCCCGTCCTCATCTCATTTCACGTCATTTTAGTGTTAGAAGTCAATGCAAGATACAACTGGTAATTTCAGAGGGAGGAAGATCGGCTGGTTGTCGACTGCTGCACCTTCCTGGCCCTGTTGCGATCGGTTGGGAACCGCAGTCACTTTGGCGGGGCAGGAGATCGCTTCTCGGCCGTTAGGCCAAATTCACTGTGTGAGCAGCTCCACTGAGCACCAGACCTATGAAAAATTAAAAGCAACCTTGCAGAGCACTGAGGGCTAAGTAAGAGGTCATGAAGCAGGTATAAATAACCCCAGAGATTTCAGGGGACTTTGGGTCAGGGCGTCGCTGAAGATGGGCACAAAAACGCAGCCGTTACGAGTGTGCTTGTAATTTTTTCAAATGATATAGGAATAGCGCTTGCAGAAAGAGAGAGAATTGGAAGGAGAGGGAGGAACAGCAATTTTCCTCCTGAATTGAGAAAATGAAAGCTGTTGGGTTTGTGTTACTATCACAGCAAAGTGTTTTATCCGGGCTCAGTGCTTCAGCACGTAAACAACTTCCGCGGAATTCTGCAAAGTGGCTGCGCAGAGCATCTGGGAAAACAGTCAGGATTCAGATGCATTAAGCAAAATGATAATGTTATTTGACTTTGGTTAATCAATAACAGAGGAGAAACGTAATGCTTTCCTTTGATTAACCTTCCACTGTGCCACACAAAGTCAATGAAATCAGAAATGCTTTGTTCTTTTCTAAAATTTGCATAAATTATTGTGGGGTTTCGTCTCTGGGACCAGTTTTTCCCCTGTCATTATCTGTATATTTTATCTGAAGTTTGTTGCTTTAGAACAACGTGTTTGTCCACTGTGGACAAAATACACACTTTGTTAAGTTCCTTACTTGAGGTCGCATTCTCTTGAGGAGAACAAGCATGGGTTGTGTAGCTGTCAAAAGAGCTTTTAGTGCTTGACCCTGGGAAGCATTCAAAGCCTGGGTCTCTCTTTTTTTATTGCTTTTCATTTTCATTGTTTGTACTTTATACTTAAGAAGGGGCCTCTGCAGAGGGAAAAGACCCTGCTTTGGTATTCACGACGAACAGCCTTCTGCTGAAACACCTCCAAAGCTTTTCACGGCAAGAATTTGGAAGCCGCTGCTCTGCGTCAGCCTCTGGTGCGGAATCCCGCCTGCGTATGGAGGAGGTGGGATGGGACGCGGTGGGACGTGCACCTGATGGGTGGAGGTGGAGTCAGGGACGCGTAGATGTTCTTGCAGTAAAGAGAAAGCACCGGAGGTAAGTAAGCTTGGATGCAGTGTGGTTTAGAGGAAGGTGCAGACAATAGCTGTTGAAGCGGATGCTCACCGAAAAGTTGATGATACGGTTTTATTTGTCTGTGCTCACGCCAAAGTTGTGTCTTACATTTTCCACAGATGGTGTTTATATAGTGTACCCAAACTCGGTGCTAGAATTAGCCGTAAAAAAGCCTGAGGTTTTGTAGAATTATTCGCAATTACTATTGTGTAATGGGAAAGTGTAAGTATTGTATTACATTTTATTTTACAGAACTACGGTGCAATTATACTTGGTAATGGCTGCTAACAGTATGAGCTACCTCATTTGTAAAAAATGCAAAATCCTTCTCGTATTCCTAACCGAACGTGAGTTTTGGCTAACATACAAGTGTAGTAAAGGTGGATTTCTAGTCCTTTCCGTCCCGGTTGGCAAGACTGTTGGCCTTATCTTTTTTATCTCGGGTAGTAATTGATGGTTTTCCAGGACCCTTCCGAGGGAGCCCGGAGCACAAGAGGACCAAACAAACAGATGGAGCGAGATAACGTGGACCTGAGCAGCGGAGGAAGGTCACCTCTTTGGAGGGTTACACAACTCTTGTGCGAGCCTCTCCGTGGCAGGGCATGGCTCTCGTGTGGGGTCATTTCGGGTGCTACCACATGGGAAGGTGGGCAATGAAAAGCAGGAAATGGAAGTAATCTTGGGAAAAGGAAATGAATAGATATTTTCTCATCTATGTATCTTGGGATAGACTACGTATACATGTGTCCCTTGTAAGATTCAAAGCCTGGGGAGGAGAAGGAGGGACAGGAAAGAGATGATTTCCAGCCTGCAATCCTGCACTTTTGAAAATATGGGTTGCTTGATGTTTATCTTCCTGTTGCAAAGCATCAGCTTTCAAATGGCAATGTCTTGGGGTGAAGGATAGTTTGATCTTGGGGTGGTAGATACTGCAATGTGGCACTAATCTGTCTGGTGGCCTCTGAAAAATGAATGGTCACAAGGCAATGAGGAGAGAGGTGGGATGCGGCAGGATCGGTTGGAAAATGCCTACAAAAAGGGAGCGGTTCCAGAGGGCTCACTGCCACCTCCCTGTGGGTGCGGGTCGGTCGGTGAGAAGAGCAGCATTGCTAACAGCACGTTCAGCTGGCTGGTGGCGTGACGGATGTTGGGGTTGGGATTGAGTGTGGGATACCAACCCGGCCTGGTTGTGGTTCAGCCCTCACTCTACAGTGCAAAAGCCTGTGGTCAGGCCTATTGATATTCAGGTGATACTGATCCGGCACGTGTTCAGATGTAATATTCTACTCAAAGATTTTAATTACAGAAACATTACAGACACTAATGAAAGCCCTGATCAAGTCCAACCAGTCTAAGTGTCCCACAGGCACCCATGGCCTCTGTCGCCCTTTGAACCCGGAGATAAGCTGATGATATCTGGGGCCTGCTAAGAGACCGTTCCTGGTTGCCAGCATCCTGACTCTACCTTGTTCCTCTTGGGTTCAATGACTCTTAAGCACACGCTTAAAGTTAAGCTCCTTATGAAGTACATTCCTGAGTAGGAAACATAATTAAGGTTTAAGAACAGTAGAAAAGCCTGTAACTGCTCATAATCCATCTCATCTTTCTCCAGACCTTCAAAATAGAAATAATGAGAATTCCCAAAGGATTTCTGTTTTACTTTAGTTTTTAGTTAAGGATTTCACTCTATGAAAGTGAAGTGAGAAGAAAAGTTTGTTGCAGGTTTTAGTTAAAACTGAAGCAGCAGATTAAACAGGTGACCATGAAAAGCTGAACCAGGTTGCTATTATTCTTGGTCATTAATTAAAGTCTGGGAAGTTTAAGTGCTGATAACTGCATCTATTTCTTTAAAACATCCTCCTGGGTTTCCTATGTGGAACAGCACAGGGTGCTTCCATTTCCATCCGATGGTTTCAGCTGAGTGCCAGTGGGGTTTTAGCCATCACCTCTTGAAATCAAGTGGAAGGCTTGCAATGGCTTTGGTGCTGCTGGACCAAATCTTGACAGAGCAGCTGCAATACGTTTATTAAAGAAAAGAATTATTATACCTCAGAGCTGTGCGTAAATGCCAGCCGTGAGCAAGGTGAAGGCCGCTTTGACTCAGAGCCTGGCGCGCTCCCGTTCAGCTCTGCAGCACTGCACAAAAAATTGTGAGCAGTACTTACTGAACTTGGGGAAAACTGGGGATGTGTTTGGTGTGGAAAGAGTTGGAAGCTGAAGTATGACTTGACTTAATTCCTGTATGTGTGGGTGCGGCGTCTCGCCTTCCACACCGAGGCGGTTTAGCAGCTAGCCATCCTCCCCCAGCCCAACATTTGGTCTCAAAGCAAAATCATTATTGCTGGCATTTTTTTTGTCTTCACATAGTGGTGGGATTAGATTCTTTGCCCTACTCCTTTTCCCAGTCCATGTACAGCTCTATAAAGCAATACAGGTTTGCTTAAAAAAAAAAAAACAACCAACCAAACCAGCAGCATAAACCAACCTCAACTGTGTTCATGGAAGTGTTTTGTACATCATAGCTGCTGCTTACCCTTTTTATTCACCTTGTGTTTATAGAGAAAGCCTGTCTTGGTATCTTGAAGGCACTTTTAATGAGTACACATCATGAATTTTCCAACTGCTACTAGATTGAAAATTATTTCCTTTCTATTTGACACAGAATCATGTTATTTTACATTTTAAAAGGTTCTCGCACACCTCCCCGGCACCTGGGCTGTAAGTGAATGTTGGCTGTTGTACTTCGGAAATGAAAGTCAGTAGATTTTACTTCAAGCCTGTTCAGCTAAATAAAAAAGTTAACTTTCCCTCAAAACCAAAACTGCCACATAGCTACTGTACTTTCAGCTAAAGACCTGCTCTGATGTATTCGTGAAGAAGGTCAGATCCTGCAGGCCTTGTCTGTTGTGCACCCGTGCTCGCCATCCCGTTGCTCTTGCAGAGCAGATAATCAAACCGTCAAACGTCCTCGTCAGGATGCTCGATGCTTATGTGGGTTCAAGGTGGGTAGGTTGTTGATATGCTTTATAGTCTGGGCAAACGTGGCAGAGATTGGTAAGGACACTGTCCCATGGATGACATGAAATGACAATCTTGTTTCCATGGTTGAACAAAACGAAGCAAGAAATCTGCTGGGGAGCAGCACACTTCCCAGGGTGACCCTCGGAGAGCGCAAATCCTCCCAGCGTCACGGGGGTGACGCTCCGAAGGGCTGCTGTTTTTCCCTGGTGTGGCTCCCCGCACTTTGAGCACTTTTCCAGTGTTCCCACTCCAGAGCCAGTTGGGCGGGCTTGTGGTCAGACCACTAATGGTGGCCTTTGAAAGGGTTCCTTGAAATGGGAGGCTGGGCGGACTCCTGGCAGTTCTCAGGGCGTAAGCGATTTAATGCTGATGCCTGGCGCCCCGAATCTAACATACACTCTGCTCGGTGTCCATATTTAAGGACAGATTTGCAGAGAAACAACTTGGGTTTTAGCTAGCAATCGCATATGGCTGTTGGGTTTTTGTGCGAGGTCTTTTCAGAGATATCTGAGACTTGTTTCCCAAAACTCGCCAGCAGAGACTACGATGGCAGTTCTTATTCGGAAACAAACACGGCTCTATTTATGCAGAAAAGCCCTCTGTTCATTAATGATCTTATGTAGGTAATAGCTAGCAGTAGTGATGGTAATTCATTGCTTGGAACACATTTACCCAAAATACTTGTATTTATTTTCAGAGAAGATGACATATACTGACTTGTTCAATGCAGAGATAAAGAAATATCTGTTGTGTTTTACAGAACAACTGTCTTTATTCTCTCTTTTCCTTTGTCCCTTGAGCTTTAGAGTATGACTATTTAATTAAAGATTGAATGAGAGACCAAGTTTAATTTTTTTTCTAAACAATAAACTCCAACATATTCAACAATGTCTCATGCCTTCCTGGCATTTTGACGTACGCCTGCAGCAGAGAGTCTATTGAATTTGGTATGTGACTAAAATCTAACAAAGAACACTCTCTGCTGAACTCTAAATCTGCTTGGTTAAATCACTCAGTGTGCTGTACAAGTTGTACAGCTGAAACTGAAAATAAGCAGAGCCCTTACAGAACACAGCCAAGAAGCAGCTTAGCTAAAATTCTCAAGACACGACTTAAGAGCTTTGGGGTGGTTTTGACAGTAGAAAACCCACTGACATTGTTACTTTATGGGAATTAATCTTTTTTATTTTTTTTTCTTGTAACTTATTACTACTCCATTACTATTTAAATTAAAACTGGGAGAAATGTGTTTCGTTGGATCCTTGCAACCAGTTGCCACAACAGTAGTTATTTGGGTAAATACATCATTGCAGTAAGAGCCCTGTCCAGCTGGGACACAGAATTGGCTCAGCATTGACGTCCATACAGTTAGACAATAAATCCTTCTTGTGCAGCGTGTAAAAAAAAAAATTTAAAAAGCCCTCTACTGGAAAATAAAAGTCCTCTTTTGCATGTCCACTACATTTGTCTGTCAGACTGTTGTCTGCCGGGAGGACATGTCCATGCAATGGCACATTGTAAACAGTAAATAGAAATTACAATGAGACAGCACGTTATCACATTTAAATAAGAAATAAAGAAAATAGGAGGCAACACTCACTGAACTTTGAGAGATCTATAAAGACTTCCTGCTAGACAAGGCCTAAAGTAATGGGCAAAAGAAGATGAGAATACTCCTAGAAATCTGGTGAAACACTGTTTGTTATAAATCCCGGGCTAAGGATTCAACTTTGGTCAAACTCTGCTGAAAGCAGTGATTGGAAATAAAAAGTGAGGCTATTTATGAGCTGTTTAATACAATAATCTGAAGCTGTGTTAAATCTAAATGACCTGTTCCACATGGAGATTGCACCCTGAATTGTATCAGGGTAGTTATAATGAAAAGAGCAGGTGTCCTCTTGCTTTTTGGTCAATTACTATAGTTAATGAATGAAGCAATTTTTTTTTTATTACAAATTAATTACCCACGATTGTTCAGCTCACTTGCAGCATCTGTTTTTCTGCAAGGGCCTACTTTTGAACCCAATTTTTCTAGAAGTAGGTCATCTGTAATGATGGTAATGGTTTTAAAATAGAGGGAGGTAGACTCAGATTAGATGTTAGGAAAAAAAATTTTCCAGTGAGAGTTGTAGAACACTGGCCCAGGTTGCCCAGAGAGGTGGTGGATGCCTCATCCCTGGAAACATTCCAGGCCAGGTTGGCCGGGGCTCTAAGCAACCTGATCTGGTTGGAGATGTCCCTGCTCCTTGCAGGGGGGTTGGACTGGATGGCCTCTAAAGGTCCCTTCCAACCCAAACTGTTTTATGGATTCTGTGATCTAGGGCACAAAGAGCTTGATCCAGCACCATGCATATGAACTTCTGTACCCACAAGGATGGGAGATGAGCCCCAAGGTGAGGATCTGCATCCTCTCATGTTTCAGACTGGAACTATCGCATCCGCCTCGGAGCTGAAGTCTTTCCACCTCCTCACTTTTTGCCAGAGCCATGTTTCTCAGCACCATGTTTCTTTCCACCGATGACCATCACCAGCAGCAGAACAATGGGATTAATATAAATACAGTCTCTGGTATCAGGCTGTGACTCATCCACATGTGTAAGGTCAGTTGCCTTAACTGCTGAAGAAAGAATTCCTCTTAAGTACTTTCCCTGGCTGGCTGTCCTGATGGCTCTTTCTTTTGCTGTACTCCAGCCGAAACACTCAGGTTAAGTGCTCCCAGCCTGGTGGGATCTAGCCCAGACACATTGCAAAAGCTCCTCACGGCTCGCTGTGCAGTAAATACCTGTGGTACTGAGACACACTCCTGCCACCAGAAGACATCAGCTCGATAAATGAATTATTGAGGAAAACTCTGTGGTTAGACTAGATCATCACAGTGATCCCTTCTGGCCTTAAAAATCTATTATCTTAATTCTCGTTTACCCTAAGGCCTTTTTTTCCCCCTCCAGCAATATAAATGGCTCTTAAGCTTTGAATATTTATACCCCCTTTGAGGTACCTTTAAGTGGTGCTTCAGTAACCTTTGTGTAAATGAGCACGAGGAGCTCTGAGCCCCTCAATTGCCACGGCCCCTCAATTGGCTCAGGGGCTGGGGTTTTGCTCGTTTCTGTGGTTTTCCTATCTGATCAATACATATAGACTGCTTGGGAGTCCTTGTTTCAGTAGTTTATTAACATTGAGTCATGTAGCTTTGCTTATGCCTTTGTGCTGGAGGTTGACTGGTTAGTGACATAACCAATAGATCCACCTGCCTTTGGCACAGGGCTCAAATCCAGGCGTACACCTTTCCCAGATGCGATGTGGAAAAACACCGACCTGCGGAGGAGCAGAAGGAAACCAAACAGTAAATCTACAATGGTCTGGGCTAGAAACTTGGAATTGAGTCCTAATGGCCCACAGCTGGACATCAGATGTCTCTGTAGGGTTGGTGAACCTCAGCTGGTGCAAATCTGGATGGCACCAGGAGCTCCATGTGCCTCCAAGATGGGGTTTTCTGCGTGAAAACATGCAGAAGGGTGGCCCTGATGAGCGGTGCGTGCACGCACACTCTAGTAGCAGCCTCATCTTTCTTGTGGTCTAAACATGATCTAATAATAAATAAAAATTCATGGTCGGTGCTTGGATTAGATGAACAGCTGCTCGCTAATCTGCTTTTAAACTGCACAGTGTCTCTTTCCGTAAGCTTTTAAGGTCTTCCCACTTCCAAAGCAACAATGGCAGCTCCTTCCTGCCAGGGAAGGAAGTGCTGCTTCCAACCATCGCTGTCAGCTGGGCTGACACAATGTAACTCAGAAGACCTTGACATTACATGATGCAGTGTGTGAGAAAAAGAAAAGTTTGCATCTCCTGGCATCCAGTGCTCACTCTCCGTTTCCACAGCGGCCGTGTGGTCCAGCTGCCAGCAGGTGATGGGCAGGGTAGGTGTCTGGAGGAGCTGGGATGTTTCCATTTAGCAACTTCAAATCTCATTAGCAAATTTTCATAAAGTGATAATGCCGTGGCAATATTAGTCTTATTAATCCAATGTGAGAGCCACTCTCATGACAGAGAAAAGAGCCAATAAAAGCCTTTGGTTTTGTCCGGACTAACAGCGCAGGCACCAGTGTGTTCTTAATGAGTGCAGAATTTTAATCTTCCCGAATCTGTTCAAAGCTTTGGAGTACGGTGAATTAATACCAATGGAAACAGTTTGAAAGGTCCACTTTTACCTTCATAACAACTGCCAATACTTACTGAAATCAAGAATCATTTGGTTTGAAAAAAAAACCAAAACAACTAAACAAAACCCCAAAACTTTTCACTTAAGTTGAACAGGCAGAAGGGATTGTGTTGCCGTGTATTTCCAGACAAAAACAGCATCTAGAATGGCGTTTCAGTTGCTAGGACAACTACCTCAGACCTGCAGAAGGGAAATAAAACTGCGCGATGGATCAGCTCAACCATCAGCCTCAGCAGCAAAATAAAAAAGCAAGGCTACGGTGATTTCTGGACTGTGCTCATGCATGGCCAATGCTTGATCTGAAAAGAAAAAAAAAATAGGGCCGCCATCTATTTGTAATTCCGTCTTCAGATCTTAAATCTTGTTGTAAGGAGATAAATGGCAAAATAGGGCCAAATGGTTACACGTTTTACAAGACACCGGCTTTCCTCTTGCTCTGTCATTTTGCTCATGGTCTGAAATCTGTTTTGCCGACTATGCCGTCTAAAGCCCACCTGAAATGAGAAACCACGTTTCGCCATACAACTGCAGGCGGAGGGAAGAGACGCGGGGCAACACTCGCCCTTCTCCCATCTCCCAGCTGGTCCCGTCCCGTGGGTCACAGCGAGATGGACCTTCGTGCTCTCCCCAGTACAGATGTCTTGCCCTAAACTCAAGCTCCTTTTGGTAGAAAACCAAAAAAATTAATTAGGTGCTGGTTTCTCTTTACTATTTCATCAATTAGTGGTTAGTAAAAAGATCAATAGGGTGGGATTTTAATTACTTAGAGACCATTATTTACATCACAGTCCGTCATGGTGTGGCTGGTTAACCACTCCTTTTGTAAGGGATGCTGCTCCTCTGAGTAACTGCTCTGTGGTTTTGTCAAGAGACGTAGATAAATGCTTCCTAGAAGTAATCAGTTTCTTTAGTTTCATGCTGCATAAAGAATTTCTGACTTTAAAGGCTCTTTTCATGAATGGGAAAATATGAAATCAATGCCTTTTATCTGAATGAATCTTCCGGCAAGCTCAGGGTTTAGTGCCAGGGCACCGCAGGCAAAATGGAACAAACGCAGTAGCAGAAAAATGATTAAAATATGATGAGCAAGGTTATAGAATTAAAAAAATGAGAGGGAAAGAGTTGGAAAAGTGAAAACAAGAAATCTGTGTGATACTAAAGGGTTTGTCTTTTTTTCATGTTTACTTCTTCTGTGTTCATAATTTTTGGGTCCATCATCAATCACTGTCAATTTGAAAAAGTGCTGTACTTAGGGTCATTTATCCAGGGCTATTGGAGGCTAAAATTATGCAGTTTCAGTCAAATATACATGAATAAAGACTGTCATTTCTGATTAATGGCATGTGACTTCAGTGTCTTACAGAATCATCTTGCCATCCAAGCTTTACAAAAAGGTTATTATGTAAGGCCTTTTCCATAATATATCTACTTTTCCTCTAAGAACGCTGCAGAAGCCATTTCGCTGGCATTAAAATCAGCACTGATGTCCCTTATTATGCCAGTTGTAAGTGCTCCGCAGGTTTTGAGATGGCCAGAATAAGTAAATTTTTGAAATTACATTGCTGAGGATGGTTACCAAGCTGGTGGTTTTGGTGCTGTTTCATAGTTTGCTTTTTATTTTAGTTGTAAGAGACAGCCTAGTCTTTTACTGGAAAAAAAAATCTCCATATAAAACACTAATCTCATGTAATGTATTCAAGAAAGCGTCACACATGGCATTTCAGCATTAATTACTGTTTTTCATGATTCACCATTTCTCTTATCTCCCTGTGCATAACGCGGCCCTCATATGCATTTGTCTGAGAAAGGAGAACGAGTGAGAGTTTAGAAACTTAAAGGAAATGTCACAAAACGAGGGAAAGGAGCTTTGGGAGGGAGCTTCTCTGTCCTGTTGCCTCCCATTGCGTGTGGCAGGGGCAGAGTTTATGGTCTCGGCAGAGACCTTGGGGTCTGTGGGTACCCACAGGGGATGCTGCAGGGCCGTCGCTGCGAGGGCCCCTCTCTTCAGCTCTTCCTGGCGCCGACAGCAACACCGGTGGCTGCAGGCCCCCAGATTCCCATTTCTATGGCAGATGTGATAGCAGTGAGGCTGTATTTATTAGCCATCACAACCTTTTTTTCCTGGTACTGTTGCTGGTAACAAGTGCTGTATATAAGGGCTTCTCTGAGGTCTTGTTCTCACATAGAAACTTGGAATTCTTTCTCCTCTTCCCTCAATGCCATTAGCAAGCCATATTTCCTCACTTGGGCGGCTTTAAAACAGAGGAAAGCGTGATGAAGGAGAGGAGTATGAAGGAGAGGAGTATCAGAGGAACTGAGGTGCCTGCTGAGAGCCCCGTTGCCCGTGGGGCTGAGCAGGCAGTACCGCAACTCCATCCCTGGGGCATCTTTTAAAAATCACCTTTTACTCCCCCTGGTCCTTAGAGAAAAAGTCCAGTGAGCAAATATTCCTGCCAAACAGCCTTCCCTGGCCTTTCTTTTCTCTGTATGCCCTACACATATGAGTTGATACCAGCAAATGGGATGATTCCACATGCATCTTCTAGAAGAAGAGTTTTCCAATCTTGTCGTAAGCCTTTGGTAGCAAACCCCAGCAAAGCAGTGAGGTGAGCTTTGGTGGGAGGACATGGGTTGAGTAGAAGGTTCCCATGTCCATCGCTGCACCTTTCACAGGCCTGTGGCTCCACGTAGCTACTATTTGCTAACTGTGCTAAAACCTGTAGTACAGCTCCATATGTCTCTGCACACAGTAATAGAAACAGACACGAGATAATCCAGTAGAAAGGCCTAACAGCCGGGTGAATCGATATTTATCCTATCACGTCAGAACAGAGCTATTGGTCCAGCCTCTCCCCCTGGAACTTCCTGGTTTTACTACTTATTGCTCTTTTTGCTATGGTGTATAAAACTGGAATTTGTAATTCATGTGAATTCCCTACAACGAATGAGAGGAATGGCAATAGCAAGGAGTGTGAAAACTAACAACACGTGGAAAAGTATTTAAAAATAAAATATTTCTTTAATCTTTTGTATTTCTCAAGAAGATCAAGGTAGAATTTTGTGTTGCTGTGTAGGTACACAAAACATTTTACACTTGTACATTTCTATTTTGTTTGTCCAGATTATTTTAATTTTGTGGGGAATGTCCTTTGACCCAAATGGAAACACGTTTTTCAGAATAAATGCTGAGTCAGACAGAGTGCTCCTTGGGAACTGTATTTCCAGCCCCATGAGGTGCCACTGTTGGGGAATGTGCTGGGAGCTGAGCACTGCCCCTTGGCAGGTGTATGGTTCCTGGTCCACGACAAAAAAAAAACCACATTGGAAGAAGCAAGCAGCTTTGGGGTGAGATAGGTTTGAAGCCCACTGCATCTCCAGGAGGCTCTGTTAGCTTATCTCTTAGTTGCTCTTTGTTTTTAGATGTTTCTTTTGTAGAAGCCTTTTGTTGTTCTGTTTCCTGCAACGTTTGAGGAGTTGCTGAGGTGCCATCCTTGACTTCCACCTCCCAACCCAACTGAAGGTTCAAGTGTTTTCCCTGTACGTTGCAAATTCTGATCGTTATCCAGATGGTCAAGCAGACTAGATTTAAAGGGTACTTTCCTAAAATGAACCACTATTTGTCTGAAAGTAAAGTTACCTTCTTCCATTTCTTTTGTATTTATTGTTCATGGTGCTGCTAGTAGAGAAAGACCCGTGCGTTTGGCTGTGATAATTTACATAGTGTTTAGCGGTTAAGAGCTACAGACATGGTCAATGAGCTAATTCTATAATCTCTCACCTTCTCCTGAGTAAGTGATGTGCTAGGGGAACATGTTTCTACAGGTCCTAAACAGCTGCAGAACCTCATGTCACAAAGCCTTGGTCTGCTAGGACATAACAGGGGCTCTGGAGGTGGGCATGAATTTTGGGAGATCCTCTACGTAGTAACTGCCTTGAGACTTTGGAGGCTGTCAGCACTTACATTCATGATTGTGTTTCTTGTGAATTAGCCTATGTGATGAACAAAATTGGCTAATATATGTATATGTGTAGTAATGTCTGTGAAATGTGCGTGCACACACATGTGTAATGTCTATTGTATGCATTAGTGTTCAATTACTAGCAATATTCATTGTTAAATTTACCTACTGTAAGAAAAAAAAAAAGGTAGTGCTCAGAATTTGAAGGTCTTGCTAGGAAAATAAATTACATGAAGGAGGAGAAAATCAGAACAAGAGGAAAAAACCAAGATCACAAGCCAAAGCAAAAAGATTTTAGGTGATCAATAGACGACGACAGTAAGAGCAGTAAGGAATGTGCAAAACCTCCTATTTGCATTGCATTGTGTGACATTGTTCTATTTTATGCTATTTTTTTTTTGCTATTTTATGCTATTTTTTCTCTGCAAATCAAATGGCGCCCAGAACCATGGCATGATATAGTTGAGTCAACTCTCATCCATTACGTTTAAAGACAACAACACAGGGCGTCTGCACTATAGGGCCGTACATATTTCTTGTGGCTCTGATACTATTAAAGCTACTTACGTGTCATGACGTGTTTATTTACGAGCTCATCAAAGCCACTTAATAACTTTCTCCTGGTTCCTTGTTTACATCTGTGCAGTACGGAGCCAGATTGCGCAGCCCCCAGCCACGTCGCTGAGCACTTACTCATGCGAGTGGTGCCCCTGACATGAGGGTTGCGCAATCTGGCCTGTAATGTATCAGAATACACGGGGCCAGGATCTTATCACTTGCAATCATGTAAATCTGGCTTTAATCCATTTAATTTCCAAGTGAGGCACCTAGATATGTATCAGTTAAGTTTGATTCAGTGGAGCCGCTCTGATTGATGCTGAGAAGCTCAGGACTGTTGGATTTGCAATTCAGAAATTAACATCACCACAAAAAAGGTTATTTTCAACACTGGCTATTTAAAATATCTCTCTGCGCGATATAAGCAAAGAGAATTATGTCAGAGTTGGAAGCAGGAAGGTTTCAGAGTCGCGTGTGTCTTAACCTTTACACTGGCTATGAGTACATCAGCTCCTACAAGATGAACTGCATTATAAAGTAAATAGATCTGCTTTAAAGAAAGGTCAGGACACATGTTCTGCTAAAATCTAATTTCAGTCTATTGCCCTATAACCTGCTGCTCTCTGGAATACAACAGATATAATAGTAAAGAGCCTGCATTTAATTATCTGTGATAGAAAGCCTCCTTACCCTCCTGAGAATATTCACAAGAATAACAGAAGGAATTCTCAAAAAACTGTATTTACTTCTTTATAGTGAGAGCGTTCTGTTTTAACTGTCTTTTCTGCTTCCTGGAAATATTATTCTAGCACCTCTTGTACCCTTAATCCAATGTTTTGTAACCTCCATGTCCTGAAAGACCGGATTGTTTTACAGAATAAATCAAACCGCGTTGCATACCGTTAGCTAGCGGCAGGTTCCTGCGAGCGCGTTAAGAGCGAGCTTTGCTCATCGTCCTTACGCATTAGCTGTTTGCTACTGCCAGTTTTTGAGATGAATTACATTAGGATTCACCAGCTTAACAGTAACATTAATTTTGCCTGATATGAGCCAGAAGATCTTTAAAGTGAAGGGTACTCGCTGCAATCTCAGCGTTCGCAGAGAAACACCTAAGGATAACGTGCAGAGTTAAACAAAAAAATAATTAAGATGGGCTTAGTTGTGTTATAGCTGATGTGGCATGCGGTCCTGAATCAACATGTCATTTAGAAAGGAGATGGATGGTAAGTGAGCTTTTAATGGGGATCATTCAAGCACCTGCCTGAAATATTGAAACAATTTTCAGGAAACAAAAGAGAAAAACACCTGTCCGGGGCTTAGATCCACATGAGGAAAATTTTGTTTCATGTCTGACACTGCATCTGTCATTGCAAACAGGCATGGACAAACTCTATGCTGAACTGATAGCAACTGGCCTAATTCCTGAATAAATTAAGAGTAACTCCACCAAAATACGACCAACGTATCCCTTGGCAATCTATCTCTCCTGGGTTCCAGGAAGGCCTGTCCTGGAGAATGCTTTGAAACTAAATGCCCCCTAAGAATCAGCATTTTAGCAGAGCTTAAGAGTGATTTTTGCAGATGAGTAAGGATCGATGCCCTGCAGTTTGACTCCGGAAAATAACTGAGCTGACCGCATTCACAGCACATGCTTCTGCCTTTGTTCCTCCATCCATCACCTACTCCGTTATTTTAAGGTGAACGTTCAATAAGTTGGTGAATTAAAACTTCATATATTTGTACATCTACTTCCGTGGATGGCATCTTTTCCATGGAAGACAGTGACAGTCATTTAAGGTAGTGTTCTGTCATCAGATTACGTGGCAATCCCAGGCACAAATACAGGCTGGGTGGAGAATGGATGGAGAGCAGCCCTGAGGAGAAGGACTTGGGAGTGCTGGTGGACAAGAAGCTCAACATGAGCCGGCAATGCGCCCTTGCGGCCCAGAAGGCCAACGGCATCCTGGGCTGCATCAAGAGGAACGTGGCCAGCAGGTCGAGGGAGGTGATTCTGCCCCT